>CBVK0100364828.1:0-12403 GCA_900067695.1 Picea abies
TGCCTTTAATTCATAGATCTCTTTATCCATTTCTTTATCCATTTCTGCAATATTTTCTGCCTTACTTTTCTTCCTCCAAGCATGCCTATGGTCTTCAGTAACCATGGTGCTGCCTTTGCCTTCTTTCCTAGAAAACCTGCTATCACTCTGCATCCCGAGTGTTTCCAGCTTCACTTATAGTCCTCCCTGACTGCCTCCTTGATCATTGCCTACCTGCAAAGAAACCTTTTATAGAGTCCTCAACAACTCTGTCTTCTTTCACCTGAAATATATAGATGAATTTCCCGCTCTGATACCATTTGATGCAGGCGCGACATATACGCGACCACCACAACCCATCATTCTCTTGCTCACAGGATTGTTCTATTTCTTCTCATGAGCCGAATTAGCTCTTTGGACTCCCAATGGAATCCCTATGAAAAACCTGGTCCACAGGTCCTTTCTTCACCTGCACGGTTCTCTGCACTTAATCATGATCTTCCCCTAATCTTAATTTTAGGTTTCGGGGTTTCGTGTTCCCCTTCGTCAAGATTTCTTTACCTCTTGAATCCCCGATCACCGATGAGATCTCATCCATACTTAGCCCCTCTTGGCTATGCCCTCTATTCCATATGACCACTCTCCATAAGACTGCAGCCTTATATCCTCCTATCGGGGTTTTGGGTTTCAATTTCCCGATGCTCTCCAATCCCCATTATCCCTCTCGAATAAACTCTTCGTCCATGTGACCCTTAACTCACAAGACCGCAACCTTGTCCCCCATCGGGGTTTCGGACTTTACAATGCCAAAATGCAAACGTCCCCAGGACTTGTGATTCCTCGAATCCCGACGCGCTCCCTACGCGCTAGCCCTTCTGGCTAGGCTCTTGGTCAATATGACCACTATCCCGGTGACCTCAGTCTTATATTCCTCTTCGGGGTTTCAAGGTTTTCAATGCCAAAATGCATATGCCCACAGGATTGTCGATTCTCCAAATCCTGACTCTCCGCTATGCTGACAGTTGGCTCCCACTTATCGGGGTTTCGGGGTTCGTGATTCCAAAATGAAAAAACACCTTGTCATCAAGATCCCTGATATCCCGATGACCCAAACGTCGATCAATGACTTCCTTTCGGGACTTTCCCCGATGGCACCAATTGTTGCCATGCGTCCCTTCTAGATGGACGATCCTGATCCAATCTCACGCTTTTGCGACTTCTGGTGCTCCGGAAGTCTTGCCTCCCAAACCTCTAATATGTCGATGGGCTCCTGATCTCGCCCACGTGTCCCCATAGACGGACAGCTCTGATCTCGTGTCGGGGTTTCGAGACTTGTGATGTCCCAACTGCTTCGACCTCAGGAACTCCAATTTCTCGATGTCGAATATCCCAACTCTTTGTGGATTTCTGACATGCGTCCCAAATGGATGGACGGTCCAGATCTTCCCAGCATTTTGAGACTTGAAGTGTCTCAATTTTCTCCACCTCGTGAATCCTGATTTCCCGATGGCTACGCCCTCGTCGGGATTTTCCGCCTCCTGTCCACGAAGGTAAACCTTGTGCAGCTCCTATCCAATCTGATGGTTGATGGGTATCTTGCTCAAGATATGACATCTCAGATCATATCTTTCTCCTACGCACCCTATAGAGACTAAACTTTGATCATCTTCTCATGATCCAACGGCTGACGAGATTTCTGAATGAGATCCAACGGCTTTTGATCTCCCCCTCTGTGCACTTCTTCTGAGTCCTTTCTGGACGTAAAATTTCAACGGTCCAGATCTCTTCCTTCAACCAATCTGATGGTTTTTGTGCTCTCCTGAGCTTATGATCACCTTCCTCCCATACTTAGGAGAAAATTCAAATTTCCTCAAGGCCTCGACCTTGAGTTCATCTCCACGAACTCCACAACTATGAGTTCTCGACTGCACGCGTAAAAACGCTATCTCTTCTGAGCTTGTGCAAGTACTGAGACCCCTAAGGGATTTCTTTTGTCTTTCTTCCTTTCTCCCATAGATGGAGAAATATGACGCCCTCCTGGTTGTCCTTCACTCCAGCAACCTCTTGCTGAGTACTTCTGGGTATTCAGTAACCCTAAGAAAGTTCCCTCAGTGAACCCTTCCTCACTTCCAGAACTCAAAGAATTTTCTTCTCTTCTTGCACCTATCTGCACACAAACTCAAATTCCCACCTCGTAGAGTATCTTCTCACAGAACGTTCAACAGTTCTATCCTCTTGCGCACCTATGCACTTGCTTAATGCCCACCTGGCAAAGCTCTCAGAATCCTCAGTGATTCTATTTCTTTTGAACTCACAGTAGAGTTCTTCCTCTGTACCCTCCTTGCACCTGCACAATGCCCACCTGGCAGAGCTCTACAGAACTCCTCAGAGATTCTGTCTACAACTGTGNCACAGCCTTGTCTCCAAGGTATTCAGCAACCTTGAGGTCTTCCCCCTGAGTTGATGATTTCAGCTTCTGTGCCGTAGCACGTCTTTGTCTGAACCTGTAGAATTCAGAAGTGCATCCTCTATGCACTGGTGTTCAAAGTCCACAGCACTATGTCATGCCCTCCTGACATGAAACCTCAAAGACCTCTCAAGCCTAAAACCAAACAACTCCTGTAGAATGCATTAACATAACATACAACTACAACATACAATGGAACACACACAGACATCCACATAATACAGAATTCATGCAGGAAAAACTGCTTCTGTTTATATTAAAATGGCAAATGCCTGTAATTACAAGGTGTTCTCGAGCTCTCTCTCTCTCTCTATGGATCTACAACTCAACCTTTACTCATCTAACTCAAAATGAGATCTGAAAATCTCTTTTACCTGAGGGGGCTCTTAGAGCTCTTCCCTCCAACCTACCTACCCTATTCAATTGCATTGAATGGGCTGTCTAGTCCAGAATCGGATCTAGATCTCAGCCATACAAACATTAAAGGCCAATCTACTCTACGCCTGCACAAAGGCATGGCTTCCTGGCTCAACAGCCTAAGCATTTAAATTACATTAAATTCAAATTTAGATGAGGCTGCACCTCTCTTTTAGCGTGCGATTTGAATTCACTGGCGTGGCTAGTTTCCTGGCTAGCTAATGTGGAGAGCTGATCCTGCATCACAAGGATGGACGACTTGATGGATTGCTTGAGTGGAGCAAGATTTTTTTCAAAGATCGATTTGAAAAGAGGATATCATCAAATTAGAATGAGAGAAGGTGATGAATGGAAGACNNNNACGAATGAGGGGTTGTATGAATGGCTTGTCATGCCATTTGGCTTAACAAATGCACCTAGTAATTTCATGAGATTGATGAACGAAGTCCTAAAGGATTTCATAGGGAAATCCGTCATTGTATATCTTGATGATATATTAATTTTCAATAAGACAGAAGTAGAGCACTTAAGGAATTTAGCTACAGTGATGAGGAGATTACAGTAAGAGAAATTGCTGATTAATATGAAGAAATCATCATTTATGAGGACATAACTCATTTATTTGGGTTTTGTTATCTCTGCGAATGAGTTGAACATGGATCCCGAAAAGGTAGATGCAATTAAGAATTGGCCATCTCCAAAGAGCATGTTTGAAGTTCGAAGCTTCCATGGTTTGGCAAGTTTCTATAGGAAATTCATTCAAAACTTCAGTGGAATTAGTGCACCAATGATGGATACTGTGAAGAAAAGACACAAATCTTTTCACTAGACAGAAGAAGCAGAGAAGAGTTTCAATCTGCTGAAGAAGAAGATCACGGAACAACCAATTCTGGTTTTGTCGGATTTTAGCAAGACATTCCAGGTCAAGTGTGACGTGAGTGGATTTGCAATTGGAGCGGTTTTGAGCCAAGATGACAGGTCGATCGCATACTTCAGTGAAAAATTGAATGAAGCGAAGATTAAATACTCCACATATGAAAAGGAATTCTATGCATTCATACAAGAACTGAAGAAATGGAGACATGATTTTGTTCCTAAAGAGTTTGTTTTGTACAGCGATAATCAAGCTTTGCAATTCATGACTCAACAGGAGAAGTTGAACCAAAAACATGTTAAATGGGTTTAATTCATGCAAAATTTTACTTTTGTAACCAAGCATATTTTTGGAACTGCTAACAAATTTTTCGATGCTTTGAGCAAGAAATGTTTTCTTATGCAGGAATTCAGAGTCAAGACTTTGGGTTTTGATAACCTCAAAGAAATGTATAAGGATGACCTAGATTTTAAGGAAGCATATGAGGCATCTGAGAATCCAATTCTCAGGGATAGAAGCCAATGGACTAAGTATATGATCCAGGATGGGTTATTATTCTGGGGCAATCAACTATGTATTCCAAAATGCTCCATGAGGGAGAACCTGCTGAAGGAAAAACACAGTGGAGGATTGGCCGAACACTTCGGTCATGATAAGACGTTCTCAAAGTTGAATGGCTCAGATTTTTGGTCAGGGATGAGGAAATATGTTAAGAAATTTGTGGACAAATGCAGGATTTGTCAGCACACAAAAGGGAAAAGGAAGAAAACAGGGTTATACCAACCATTACCCATACCTGAAAGACCGTGGGACACATTGAGCATGGATTTTATATTAGAACTACCAAGAACACAAAGAGGATGTGATTCAATCTTTGTGGTAGTTGACATATTTTCAAAGATGGCACATTTCATACCATGCCAGAAAACCAGTGACGCAACTCATATTGTGAACCTATTTTTCAAGAAAGTTGTCAGACTTCACGGCCTACCAAGGAGTATTGTGTCTGATTGGGATACCAAGTTCGTGGGACATTTCTGGAGGACCTTATGGAAAAAGATGGGGACAAGTTTGTCTTTTAGCTCAGCATATCATCCTCAAAAGGATGGGCAGACAAAAGTCATGAACGAAATCTTGGGAGACTTGTTCAGGAGCTTAGTGACTAAACACCACAGTCAGTGGGATCACATTCTGCCATAGGCAGAATTTTCTTACAATGACTCACTCAACAGAAGCACAGCACAGAGTCCATTCCAGATTATATATGGAATGCAGCCAAGGGGATTTTCTGAATTGAAAGATTCAGAACAAGCTGAATTTAGGAGTGCTAGTGCAGAAGACTTTGCAGAAGGAATGAAGGAGCTTCATAGTCGAATTAAGGAGCGATTGCATAGTTCAAGTCAAGAATACAAGTGGAGAGTAGATCAACACAGGCGAGAACTTCAATTTGAAGTTGGTGATCTGATTCTTGCACATCCGAGGAAGGAAAGGTTCCCAAGGGGAATGTATAATAAGTTGAAGATGAAAAATATTGGACCATGCAAGGTCATAAGGAAACTTGGGGCAAATGCATATGAGATTGAATTACCCAATGGAATTGGAATCTCACCAATATTCAATGTTGCAAATTTGTACCCTTATAAAGATGAAGAAGTGGGAGCAGAAAATGAATAGAAAGAGGTTCAATGGAAAAAACAAATGCCTATAGCTGAAAAGTCGTAGATGGAAAGCATAATTGACAAGAGGATTAGCAGAAAGACCAGGAGAAAAGAGTATTTTGAATACTTGGTCAAATGGAAGGGACATCCAGTTGAAGATGCTAGTTGGGAAGATGAAGTAAAAATTCATAAGCATGGACAGACCGAGCAAGATCTCATGAACAGGAGTTCATGAAAATTTTCAAGCAAGGGAGTATGATGCAAGAGCATCGAACAAAGCCAAGTCTCGCAGCTTGCCAAAGAAATAGTTGGACGTGCGGATGAAGAAAAGCGACATGTTTTTATGAAGACCATTTTGAATTTTGAACCCAAAAGAATTAATGTAATAGTTAGGAGGAGCGTACTTGAATTTATGTTTTGAAGATAGGAACAGATCTGGAGAGATTACTCTCATCTATCAGATGTATTAAGGCATTTATGTATGTTAATGTAAAAGTAGGTAGCTTTGAATTAATAGATTAGACAGTTTTAGGAGCGTAGGAGGGAAAATGGATATAAACACCCTCGCCTTTGTATTATTGTATGATTAGATCATTAGCGCAGAGTAGAAGAAGAGAGATATAGAGAAGAACCCATGTACATGAGAAATTGAGTTAATATATGAAGCTTTGACTCACTTTCATGGTGTTATGATGCTTACTGTTTACATTAGTTGAATGGTATGTTTACAGTGGCTTTATTTCTTTGTTATGCATTTGTTTCAATGTTGTGTTGAATGTATGATTTCATGTTAAGTATATGAAGTCTGAGAGAGAAGGAGAATGAGTTTCAATTGTTTCTCTTCCTGAGAGATCCTACAAGGAGTGCAGTGAAACTTCCACAAGGTGCGCGTCGACAAGGGTTCTGAGTTTTATCTCAGAAAGATCAGGAGGAATACCGTTGTTCTCATTCCAGCAGAACTGTAGGTGAAGCACAAAAGCCATGCAAGGTGTGCACATGCTAGTCGAGGCCTTAGAAATTATCAACTAAGGTTGAAGAGTGAAAGACTATTGTTGCCGAGAGTGCACAGAGTCGAAAGACCAAATACCCTAGAGTATTTGAAACATTGCCGCAAGGAGTGCATGCAGGAGTCCTTTTAGAGACTTAAGTTTACAAGTGAAAGCTCAAGAGTGATAACACCTTTGAACATTTCAAAGGTAGACGAAGATTGAAACACTTCAAAGGGAGATGGAAATCGAAGTTGTCGCATAGAAGTTAAGTTCAGGTGGAAGAACATCGAGTCAATTTGGGCGAGAGATTCAGAGGAAGGAATCAAATGGTCAGAATTCTTAGTGGAGAATTCGCGAAGTTGTGAGGACCGTAAGATCTAGTGAAGTTGCAAGGTGGTTAGGAGTTGGAAGAACTCACCACCCTAGCATCAAGAATCAATGTGAGCCTTTGATCTCATCTCAACCCAAATCGTTGGATCATATCGCAAACTCAGGGTTTGGGAATTTGGAGGCAGACCAAATTTCTTGGTTTGCACGAAGTTCTGAGTTGCGAGGAACAGGGAAGCAAATCCAAACCATTGGATCTGAGCTACGGGAGGACCGTCAGATCATAAATTCTAGCAGGTATCGCATCTCGGGAGTTTGGGGTTTGAAAGAAACTCTTTTTGACTGTAGAAGTCATGAGCTTGCTAGTTGTGAAGGCTCGTGCAACACGTGGCACGTCCACTTGGTGGGAACCATGGTTGATAGGTGGACACTTGTCGCCTAGGAGGGAATCAACACCCTGTTCACTTCTCGTGCTTTGGGTTCTCATAAGAAAGGACCACAAAGGCTCAACAAACCAATTCATGAATTTTCTAGCCACAAGAAGTGTTGAAGGAGTCAAGTCTTCTCTGAATTTCACGTCTCGGAGTTTCGTAAAAGAAGGGCCCGAAGATTCAACCCTTCAACTCCCAAACTCACAAGTTGCAAGTGAGGTTAGTACTTAGCTCTAGCTAGAAGTCACGCATGGAGGGCACTAACAAGGAGGATCCATACCCCATCGCATCTCGGGTATCAGTGTTTGGTGAAGAAAATTCGAGGGTCTTCAACTTGCGAACACGCGAGTTGTGAAAGGTGTTTGCGCAAGGACTAGGTTGTGGTCGTATGGAAGTGTANNTCTCGCACCTGGAGTTAAGGTGGATAGGGAGGGTTTTTGAAGAAGGACATATGGATACACTCTTGTTTGTGTGAGAATTTCCTGTAGGGAAATTGAAGAGTCAATCCGACTAAGAGGATAATTAGAATGATCCTGTGCAGATCTCAACCTGAGGGTTGGGGGTCTATGTCACTTTTGCGTTCGGTCGCTTCTCGACTGCAAGTATCCTCCCAAGGATGACCTGCATTCACCAAAAGATAAACAAGAAACTACGAACATGCATCTTATATATGAATTAGTGGGTTAGATGTCATAAAAAAATGTAAATCAAACATAAAGGTTGAACACATCATATGGGGGATAGAAAAAGTACTTCTTTATATTAATCTCACAAAGTCACTTACAAAATGAGATCGGTGAATGCTCCTCAAACCTGGTCTGGGATCCTCTTCACCAATATCCAATTTCTTCCACGTATCCTTCTCCTCTCACACTTCTCTCTAGAGAATGGGCATAGGCTTATGAATGAGAAAAAGGGCAAGAATAGGGAATTCTAGCTCAAAACTCACAATGTGGCTGCAAATTCTTAGGTCAAGGGGGGAAAGTGAAATGGGTAGAGTTTTATTGTTCTATGTTTCTCCTTGGAATGAAACCCCAACACTTATTGTTCTATGTTTCTCCTTGGAATGAAACCCCAACACCTCCTTTTATATGAAAAAATGATGGTTATTCAGTTTGGTGATGGGCTATAGGCAGTGAATTAGTTGGGAAACTACCCAATATCCCGTAATCTCAATGAATCCCTTGCAACTTTTTTATTTTTTGCAACTTGTGTGGGTATATGCAGGCTTTAATGGTGCATCTAGCGTATGTACATGGGCAATAATGGGGCCTCTAGTGTACATACATGGGCAGTAGTGGTGTAGGGCACATACATCTTCAAAAATAGTGGTTTTTAAGAAGAGTTGCTCAGTGATGGCTTGGAAAAAATAGCAAGTAAGATGGCTTGATGCCAAGTATGCATGTATGGCGCAATTTAGGGTTATAACATACACCATGGCTAACCCTTATCTTTCAGTGCTATTGTAATTTATCTCAGCTATAGAGAGATTCATGCTAGCAAAGGCTAACAGATGGTCAATATCTCCTTCTCCTAGTTGTGCTAACACTACTCCTAATGCAATAGATGATGCATCGACATGCACATGGAATTCCTTGCTCTAATCTGGGAAAACCAAAATAGGCGCAGTGACCATTTTTTGCTTCAGTGTGTCGAAGCTCTATTGACATTCCTCTAACCATTAAAACTGACAATATTTCTTCAGAATCTTCTCCATGGGTGTTGTTATCTGTGCATAGCCCTTGATGAACTTCCTATAGTGTCCAGTATGTCCCAGTGCAATGCACAGTTGTCTAACTGAAGTAGGAGACGGTAGATCAACAATGATGTAAATCTTGGCAGGATCTACCAGCAATCCATGCTTACATACAATATGGCCTAGCATCACTCCAAAGGGTGAAAAGAAGATACACTTCTTCAGGTTCAGGGCAATCTGACATTTCTTGTACTTATCCAACATTAGTCTTAAACATTCAATATGATTTTGAAATAAGCTAAAAACAGTCCAATCATCAAAATATGCTTCCAAAAATTTATGTAAAAATTCCTTGAATGCTTCAACCACCACCCTAGAAAATATGGTTGGTGCATTCTTCAATCTGAAAGGCATCACTATGTACTAGAAAGAACCCTATTCCATTGCAAATGTGGTCTTATGTCGATCTTCCTTAGCAATCCTAATCTGGTGATAACCTGAAAATCCATCTGTGAAAGAGTAAACTTCTTGTCCTCCTACATTATCTAATACTTCATTAGTAAATGGTGTAGGGAATGGATCATGTAAACATGCATCGTTCAACTTTATCAATTCTACACAGATTATGATCTATCCTATCTTCTTATCTTGGACCACCATAGGACTAATCCATTCTAACTCTTCAATAGGTTCTATGATTCATGCTTCCAACATTCTATCTAATTCAATCTTAACTTTTTTCTTATATTTGGGATTCAATCTGTAGGGTCGCTACTTGACTGGCTTTGCATATGGTTTTAAGGGGATATTTGTTTCTTCCATGGGCCCTTTAATGCCCTTCATGTCGGTGAAATTGGTTCAAAACAAGTCCTGATATTCATGCAGTAATTTTATGATCTTGTCAATGGTAGCATCATCCAAAAAATCTCCCACGTTTTCTAGCTTAGGTGCTTGATCTATTCCAATATTAACTTTCTTGATTTTGACTGGTTTTCCTATAAAAGATAGTTTGACTCCTGGTCCTTCAATGTCTCTTTGTCCTTTAGTTTCTGCGATGTTCACATTCCTAGGATCATCGTCTTCATCAGCATTGATATTGTAACTGTTATCAATCCAAGAGTCACTCCCAGACTGCAAATGAGAGTAAGCTTGGTAACATAGAAATGTAAATGGATTAAAATAGTTTGAATAGGTGGATTAGTAAGAGGAGAGTAAAAAGGAGGGCATTAGACTGTTGCAAATACATTCCATTGGGCATGGAGTGATAACATCCTACAGATCAAAGGAAATCAAGATGCCTACCAGACAAAAGGCTTATGCAAAGATGGAAAGAAGAATAGAAGGTAAACAAAGAGAAGAATAACCACATAACATATATCCTTTCTATAATATATATTGAAGAGTGATTGGACAATAAACTATGATTAACAAGCAATTACCACAAATCCTTTGCAGCTCATGAATTCATTAGCCAAAGGAAGATTTTGATATTCAAATATGTAATATTATTCAAGCAAGATGACAATATAGAATGATATCAAATAATACAAAGTCTGATAAGAAACTCTCATGAATCTCTAATTGCAGAAATGCTAATTACAACAGGCCCCCAGGCTTACAATTGAGCAAATAAACTGCTCCTCTAGCTCTCTCCCCTCTTGGATCATGAATCCCCTTTTCCTCAAGACATCTCCTTCCTTAAATAGAAAATAGCATCCAAATAACCTTATGAGGTCGAATCCCATCTCCTTCATTGGATTCTAACCTTGGAGATAGGTGGCAACAATCAAAGAGACAAAAATCCAATAAAATGCTAATTTTCAGGAATTTGTTGGAAGTCATTAATAAAATGTCTCCAACTCATTGCATGAGGCCTTTGTTGGAGATAAATATTAGGTGCGGGTGTCCCTTGACATCTAACTAATCCTTGAGAAGACATTCAAATCCTCCTTGATAGGTGGCAACCTCCCAACAAGGAAAATATCAAAATCCGTGACTGCTACAGGAAATTAGGTAGCGTCGGTAGCGCCACTTATATATCCAATATCCTTCAAACCATAATACATTTTTAAAAACTGAGAGAGGTTTTTTTTATTTGGAATATTATGAATAAAAACCTCCTCTAGTTTTCAAAAATACCTTCTCAATTGTTCACAATCAAAATTTTAAGTTAATCACTCAAAACTAGTAAAATAACTCTGCACAATTCATTTTCTACCAAAATATTATGCAGCACCTATAGGTAGTGCCCAACTATGTTGAAACTGTATGCATCTTCTATCCTCTTTGAAATATTACACAACTCCATTAGGTAGCATGATTTTCGTTGCATCTGTGTGCAAGTGTGGGTAGCATAACCAAAAATGCAGTGCCTTCAATCTTGAATATGTGCAGAGCAATTTGTAGTCTTTCATGATGACAAAACCATTTCAATTAAGTGCCTTGACTATACAATGGGTAGTTCCTTTTACAACAGGGGAAACTATCACTTAGAAAAAACTCAAAACCCAGCTAGTTAAACGCTTAGCAGCCTGTATGATGGCAGAAATAGTATGTGCATATCAGTTAACCCTCCCAAAAAGGAACAATTCTAAAAAATGGGGCTCACCTTTCATCAACTATTTAGTTACCCTAACATTCAACCTCACACTCTTTCTTGTAGAAAGAGGATCTTCCTTTGGCATAGCATACTTTTCCTTCTCAGAAATGACAGGCTTCTTCTTAGGGGTTATGCTCTTCTTGATTGCGGGTGTCTCTTGAAACTTGGCACCTTAACCAATCTTGTGACAACATAGGCTCCATGGGGGATAGAGTCCTCCCTATGAGGCTCTAAGAACTCTTGTAGTTTCAGTACCTTATCCATCTTCATCTCTGTTCAGGAAACCAGCAAGCCTGAGAGCATCTTTGCTCCTTATTTGAAACTGAAAAATAACTACTGCAAATTGACAGACAGGAAATTCTCAAAAACGAGCTTATTTATTCCTACTCCTATTCTAATCAATTGTGTTGCTTCTTGATCAAGTAATAGTGTTCTTCCAATGAAACCATACAATCATATGATTAACTGGTGAAATCCTTGATACGTAAATGATGAATGCAGGAACCCATAGATTAATGATATGCAATTCAAAAGAGCAGAACAACCAACCTTCAATTGACAAAAGTGTTATGACATATAAGCTGCTCAAATATCCAAGATAATCAGCAAATGGATCAATAAAACTGAAAAGTAATACCTCTTCCTATTGTTTTAGCTGACCATCATAAGATTTATGCATATCCTCATGTTGATCATGGTTTCTACCTACAATTGCCTACAAATTTGAACATAGGTGCAAACTAACTTCAATGTTGATGATAGATTGTTTGTTGTTTTCTGTAGATCCAAGTTCAAATATAGTGCATGTGGGCTCACTGATTTGTAGGGATGACTATTGAAAGTCTTCAGTGGTTTCCTGATAGCTGATTTCTTCATAATATTGTTCTCTATCAGAATCAGATTCATAATTGTCATAACTGTTGATTAAGGTTGTCAACCCTTGAAGAAAGACCCATAGCACAAAGT
>CBVK0100364829.1:0-12402 GCA_900067695.1 Picea abies
AATAGGAGTCGAGGGTATGAGAAACCTATCTTGGATATTATTGTAATATAAATCTTCTCAACTGGAGGTTGCCCCTTCGAAGAGGCCCGTGAACATTGCTTTCAGATTCAAAGTGCTATTTCTATTGTTATTATTATATCATTTCAGTGTTATTGTGGTGAATATTCAGGTTATATTGCTATTATTCTGCCATTACTAGCATTTTATTTCTGTTTTGAATACATTTTATATCTGGTATATTACAAGTGGTATCAGAGCACTTTCCTCGGCATAAATTGTGGGTTAAATTTTTTTTACAAGGTAGAGACATATTCCGATGTCTTTAAGCCATAGAGATCTGTCGTTACGTGCATAAACCCGCGGTTGAGGGATTCATACATGCAAGAAATACAAGTGGTACTTAAGCGCACATCTGTTGGCCACCCTTGTAACCCCTGTTGGTACCCCTTCGAGTGGTAGCGCATCAGACAAAACCTATGTATGGATCGACCTATATTACCTAAAGCCCTCTTTAGATAAACCGATCAGCCACCCGATTGCTATAGTGTCACCGAGAACAATACTTGAGAAGATAATCTCTAGTACCTAGGTAGTCGGGTAGTACGACTAAGGGTACAGTCTATCCTCCTTAGTTAGTGCCCTGAGATATTGGGCCGAGTACTATTGTTGGACCCTACATGTATATCAAAGAGCTATAACACAGGGAAACCCGTTGTTTGTAGAACCCTTGAATACCTAACCCTTGGGGGACAGAAACATAAACAAATTAAAATAGACAAGATCTATTACCATGCAACTGTGTTTGGGTTGCCAAGTAAATACACATTTCTTTTTGGTTAAGCACTTGGGCATTTCCTCTCTTCATTATTCTTTGAGACCTATTCCATTGGATTCATCTCTTCGCCCTTATCACATTCATCCATATCATTTTTTCGGCCAAAGTTTTTTACCCCGACTGCCCATTTTCAGTTTCCTCATCTTCATGGCCCATACTCGTACCCAAGACTTGGAAGCTCGCTTCAACACCTTGTAATCTGGTCTCATTAAGACCCAACAAGAAGTGAAACAACTCAGTGCCAATGTTGTCACCATCAATACAACCATGTAGTCCTCAATGGGGGAAATCAAACAAGACCTCACCACCCAGCTTGAATCAGTCTTTTCGACACTCTACACCAAACTGCATATCCCTACAGATAACCCTTCCTCTTCCTCACCTCCACATACTAAAGGTGACCATTCCTCTCATTCCCATACCTTGGAGAACCATCATTTTCAACGTGACCTAGGCCTTTCACGGGTGGATGTGACCAAATTTGATGGCTCGGACCCCACTGGTTGGGTAACTCAAATGGAACATTACTTCTCTTTATACGTCATTACAGATGACTTGGCCAAACTCCAGTATGGTGTTCTCCATCTAGATCAAGAACTTCTTGTCAATGGTGGCAATGGAGAAAAACTTCTTGTCAAGGGTATATTGCTTGGACACACTTTTTGGCAGAGATTTATGAATGCTTTAACACTGACACCAACCATTTCGGTCGTTTGACAAAGTTGAAACAATTAGGAATAGTGGAAGACTTTATAGCTGCCTTTGAGTGCTTGGATTTTAGAACAGAGGGAATATCTGATGCCTTTTTTCGAGATTATTTTATCAGCGGCCTTGAGGATGAAATTCGGGCCCATGTCCTCATGGCTCGGCCTGAGAGTTGGGTGGAGGCTACCAAAAGAGATAAATAAGAACAATAGGTTGTATCTGCTCAAAAATGCAAATCCTCCTTTATCCCTCACCCTAAACCAATAAATCCCACTACTCCCTCTACTCCACTAAAGATCCAAAAATTGACCAGGGATGAAATGGATGAATTCCAACTCAAAGGCCTTTGTTATAACTGTGATGAAAAATATTTCCTGGGCCACAAGTGTAAAGAACAAAATATTTTTATGTCCATCTCCGAGGATATTTCGGAAGAAGATGAAGAAACTCTCTCTATGTCTGAGTCACCTGGATCCACTAACATAACCCCTCCCTCAGACCCTCCCGAAGTAGAATCAGTCATTTTCCTCAATGCTCTCATTAGATTCTCCACTCCCCAAACCCTCAAGCTAATTGATTATATCAAGCATCAAAACGTCATCATTCTGGTTGATAGTGGCAACAACCATAATTTTATTCATCGTCGCATTGCCCAAGAAACTCATTGCTACATCCATGCCATGAATAATTTCCAAATCATGATTGCCAATGGTGGTTCCATGAAATGTGGAGGGCATTGTGAAAATGTGTGTCTCCAAATTGGTGACTACCACCTGAAATCCCATATGTTTTCTATTGACATGGGAGGTTGTGACATTGTGTTGGGTGCAGACTGGCTAAGGACTTTGGGTCCCATTCTCATGGATTTTAAATACTTAACCATGCAATTTGACCAGGAGGGCCTCCAATATAAGTTCCAAGGCATCACCACCGGCTCACCTGAGATCATTAGTTCCCATAGCATGGAAAAGATGCTCAAAAAGGGTCATTCTGGTGTTATCACCCAACTCCATGCCATACAAGCAACAGAGACACCCTCAGTACCGCAAGACCTCCAAGCCATCCTTTCTAAACATCAATTGGTATTTTCCACTCCCCAAGGCCTCCCTCCTTCCCGTGGTGTTCATGATCATTCCATTCCCCTTGTACCCAGAAGCCTTCCTCCCAATATTCGTCTGTATTGTCACCCCTTTTCCCAAAAAAATGAAATTGAGAAAATGGTCCAGGAACTCCTTAATGTAGGTTTTATCCGCCCTATTACGATCCCCTACTCGTCTCCTATGGTCATGGTTCTGAAGAAACAAGGTTCTTGGAGAATGTTTCCTAACTTCTATGCCCTCAATAAACTTACCATCAAAGACAAATTCCCCATTCCTGTCATTGATGACCTCCTGGATGAATTGAGTGGCGCCCAATTCTTCACTAAATTGTATCTTCATTTGGGCTACCACCAGATATGTATGAAAGAGGTAGACATTCCCAAGACTTCCTTTAGAACTCATGAGTTTAGAACTCATGAGGGCCACTATGAGTTTTTGGTCATGCCCTTTGGCTTGTGTAATTCCCCCTCCACCTTCCAAAGCCTCATGAATCATGTCTTCTATCTTTTTCTCCACCATTTTGTCTTAGTTTTCTTTGATGATATCCTCATCTATAAAAAAACCTAGACAAACCATCTTGCTCATGTGGATCGAGTTCTCCATCTACTCTCTCAGCACCAACTTTTCCTGAAATAGTCTAAATGTGCTTTTGGTGCCTCATAAGTAGAATACTTGGGTCATCTAGTTGGCAAAGATGGTGTCAGGGTGGATCCTAAAAATATTGAAGCTATGGAAGACTAGACTCACCCAAAGACTCTTAAGAGCTTGCATGGATTTCTAGGATTAACAAGGTATTATCACAAGTTTGTTAAGAATTATGGGAAGATTGCAACACCTTTCATTGCTCTCCTCAAAAAGAAATATTTCACTTGGACTCCATCCATTGCTCAAGATTTTTAGACCTTGAATATGGCCATGTGCACAACTCCAGTCCTCGCCCTTCCTGATTTCACAAAGACCTTTGTGTTGGAATGTGATGCCTTTGGGAAAGGAATTGGTGTTGTCCTTATGCAAGAGGGTTGACCTTTGGCCTTTACCAGCAAGCAACTATCTGAAATAAATATGGGCAAATCCATCTATGAAAAGGAAATTTTGTCTATTCTGCATGTCGTGGATCTGTGACGTCCTTATCTATTGGGGCAACGTTTCCAAATTAAGACAGACCATCAAAGCCTCAAGTATTTTTTGGAACAACGCATTTCCTCCCCAGAACAACAAAAATGGGTGAATAAACTCTTTGGATATGATTATGAGATCATTTATAAGAAAGGAAAAGACAATGTGGTTGTGGATGCACTTTCCTGAAAATATGAAGACGAAGGATCCATTTTTTCTCTTTCATTCATTGTACCAGATTGACTCCAAGACGTTTTCCAGGAATGGCTAGAAGATCCCAAAAGTTTGCAGTTGATCCACTAATTGCAGTCCAAGGATCTAGCTTCCCTAGGGTACTCTTTGCTCCATGAGGAACTTTGATACAAAGGCCATTTGGATTTAAGTAAATAATCAAAGCTTAAATCCATGGTACTTTCTGAGCTTCATGCTACACCCACAACAGGGCACTCTGGGTTCACCAAAACCTATGGTAGGGTCAAACGTTCCTTTTTCTAGGATGGTATGAAATAGGACATTCATAATTTTGTATCTGAATGTGATGTGTGTCAACGCAACAAGGGAGAAACAGTCAAATCGTCGGGCACACTACAATCGCTCTCGATTCCACTTGTTATTTGGAAGGATATCTCTATGGATTTTATTACCGGCTTACCCAAATTGGGAAATAAATCTGTCATCATGGTGGTTACTGACCTCCTTTCCAAGTATTCTCATTTCTGCACCCTTCAACACCCATATACAGCATCCACGGTGGCTCAAATGTTCATGGATCAGGGCTTCAAGCTTCATGGCATGTCGCACTCTATTGTTTCTGATTGTGACCCAACTTTCACAAGAAATTTTTGGCAAGAACTATTCAAGATACAAGGCACCGAATTGCATCTCAGCATAGCTTATCATCCCCAGACTGATGGCCAAACGAAAGTTGTCAACAAGTGTTTGGAAACATATATGAGGTGTTTTGCCTCGGAAAAGAAAAATTAGTGGGCTCAATGGTCACCCCTAGTTGAATGGTGGTACAACACTTCATACCATACAGCTACACGCATGACTCCTTTTGAAGCGGTATATGGACAAAAGCCACCTTCAGTTCTCTCATACTTACCGGGTGCCTCGAAGGTCTAGGCAGTTGAGCTAACACTTACAACTCAAGAGGCTATTCTCCGTACCCTCAAAGAGAATTTGGTCATGGCACAGAATTGCATGAAGCAACAAGCAGATCAAGGTTTCTCTTAATGTCGATTTGCAGAAGGGGATCAGGTGTTTCTTCGACTACAACCTTACAAGCAAACTCCCCTCAAGGCCGAGCATTGTCAGAAGGTAGCACCCAAATTTTATGGTCCTTATACCATACTCAAGCATGTGGGACAAGTTTCTTATCAGTTAGCTTTTCCTAGCAATTCGAAGCTACATCCTATTTTTCATGTTTCATTCTTAAAGAAGGTGATTTGAGCTAAGTGCCAAATTCAAACCAACCTTCTAGAGTTATCTGAAGAAGGATCCATTTGGCTACAGCTAGAAGTAGTTTTGGACCAATGTGAGCATTGCCTAAGTCAGAGAACTATCAAGGAAATGTTAGTATAGTGGAAAGATACAACTCCAACAGACGCCACTTGGGAACTAGCTACCATTCTGCAGCAATTTCCTCATCTCAAGCCTTGAGGACAAGGTTGTTTTTAAGGGGGCGGACATGTTAGGGTCCTAACCCACACATAGGTAGAACAATATATTCGGATGTAATAAAGGTAAATATTAATAATCCATTTCAATAAAATAGAATAAGGCAGATGTAAGAAGACCTAATAGAAGCTTCNNNNATGTAAGAAGACCTAATAGAAGCTTCCACTTCTAGAAGGATCTTCCTCTAGATGCTTCTTTTTAGTATAAATAGGAGTCGAGGGTATGATAACCCTAGCTTGGATATTATTGTAATAGAGATCCACTCAACTGGAGGTTTCCCCCTCGAAGAGGCCCGTGAACATTGCTTTCAGATTCAAAGTGTTATTTATGTTGTTATTCTTATATCATTTCAGTGTTATTGTGGTGAATATTCGGGTTATATTGCTATTATTCTACCATTACTAGCATTTTATTTCAATTCTGCATACATTTTATATCTGGTATATTACAGATAATCTTCATTAATCTTGTGACAAGAAGGGGGTAAGAAATTAAATTGACTTATAAAAATCTTTTGGGAATAAATTTAAAAAAAGTGGAAATAATTGTTTTACTATTATGCTAATTAAGAATTTATTCATTAAAAAGAAAAAGGGAAAAAGGGTATGTTTCTGCACATGCCTTTTTGAGTTTAAATAAAAAGGGGAAAGAGGAAAATCTAAAATAATTAGGAAGCTGAGAAAAAGAGGGAAACATAAAAAGGAAGGGGAAACACAAGGAAAAAGTAGATAGTCTAACTTAGTAAGGTATCTAGCATTTAAGAACTTTCTAATTTAAACTCAACTAGTAAATTAATAAGGGGGAAAGTCATTGAAACTTGTAAGGGAATATGGGGAAACCTAGGAGAGATTCTAAGAATGATTTTAGGTGGGTGAGGGAAATAGGGGTAATTAATTAATTAATGAAATTGATTTCTGGAGGAATGAAGGGGAGGGTGACACATATACGGGGAGGATTTTTATGAATTAAATTATTAAACATTTAATTAAATGGGATTTTGGGAAAGTAAAGGAATTCAAAACTCTATATAATGGAGGGAGGAGAAGGATGATGGACTGCTTCTGTTTTGCATAATGTTACGTTGCAGAAATCTATACTTGACTGACTTAGCTTGTGGGAGTTGGGATACCCATTTCGGTGAGGAGTGATAGCTCGGCCTTGCAAGGCAAGCTGGGAGCTAGTTGATTCTTTGGTTAGTGTGTGTGGCCCCTTTGCGGCTCGAGGGGCTAAGGGGGAAGAAGAGTACCCCTAGCGTTGGATGGGAGGTACCGGTGAAGTCTCATTGGTCAAAAAGAGGGAGTTGCATGAAGTGCACGGGACATCAAGTTAGAGCGGGCAATTGGGTAACCGTACGCTTCCTTTATTGTTGCATGGTAGATTGTTAGTATGATTTATGCTTTTAGTTATGCATGTTTAACTGAATACGGAAAAATATTGTCTTAGCATTCTAGTTGATGACTGAAATTTTCCCATAGCCTTTAGCTCAATGTTGTTTTCCCATGGCCTTCGATCCCTGCATGTCTTGATCATCCTATGGTTTATTGATTATGATGATTGTGGTTTATTTTTCCCTTCATCTCTAGCTCATCAGTCCACACCTGAGTAGTCAGCCAGGATCCTGATCTACGGTCGTCGCTTTGGCATTAATAGATCTATGGATATCAACGCCCTGCTTTTCTATGTGTGGATGATGAGCGAAGGATCTTTCTTTCATCCATCCACCTCTTTTGTTTGTCCTTGGATGATTGAGGGTATTTTCACCTTATTGTGTTGAGTAAATCCATCATTGTTATCGGTCCTATTTCCCCAATTTTTAACTCTTCTTTTTTATTTTATTTGGTGTACTCCTTGCTGGGTATATTGCTTTTTGTTTTTATATATGAAGGTGTTTTCATCTTTGGATTTAATTATCTGGCGATTTCCCACTTTTAAGACTGCAACCATAGCTTGATTACCTAGTGAATTTGGTCATTTCGTTGTCTGCATTTCATTTCATATTTCATTACGATTGACCCTTGTGGAGACTGCCCTTACTGCTGGATATGACTGTGTTTTTGCCCAAGTGTTACCTAGCGATTTTTCCCTTTTGCCAAGGTTGCGATTTTCCATTCTTGGGACCGAAATCGCTTCTTTTTAACCTCTGCGATTTACCCCGACAATGCTTTATTGATGATAACCTCTGCCTTTCTCAATTTATGCACTTGATTGAATCATCCCTGCCTTGTCTGTGATTGACTTCATACCTGTGTTTTTGAACCACGAATTACCAACCAATCCCTTCAGTGATGACATACCTATGTTTTAACTTTGAGACAGTGATTTTGTGCACTGCATTGGGATAGAAAAATAGTTGATTACCCTACATTTTCCTGGTATAGCAAATGTAAATATATTAACAGTGATTTTATCTTTAATGGATGAGAGAGAATTAATATATATGATGTGTTATGGTAGATTGTAACCAACAAACTCATGTTCATATTTTATATTACTTGAGTTGTATAAGACAACGTGGTTATGTGTTCTTGACACCGTATTATATAAATGCGTGAATGAGTAGTGAGAACAACGAGTTTTATATATCGTGATCAGCAATATCTGATACATAGATATGATGCTTATTCCTGATATAAGATGTGTATTCCAGTGATATGTATATAGATGTATATTCATGTAATATATATATATATGTCTGATATATATCTGATGTGAATTCCAGTGATATCCCCGAAATTCAAAGCACATCGATCGATTTCTGTGCGGACTGTGTATTTAGTTGATGAAATTCTTGCTAGTGTGTTGATAATGGTGGGCGCATTTACTATGAATTGGAGGTGTAGGGGTAGCCTATCCTCTGTGCATTGACCAATGATTTTACTGCACCTTGGTTGGTGTTTCTCTTGTGTAACTAGTGGCATGTAATGGGAGAGACTGTGTATATAATTTGGGCATCTGCGGAAGTCACAAATTCTTTAGACAACACTGTATTAATTAGTCAACATGGTATTAAATAGACCGCATCAGAGGGTAGATTTATGTAGATTTGTGTAGCGAATTTATATTAAGGTTGGCATGTGTTGTTAGACATGCAGATTTTATTACCTAATGGATGGCGCTGGAGATTGAATGGAAGCATTTGGCTAAGTGAGATTGCAACTGTTGGGTTGCTGCACATAGCTCCTGACCTCGAATTAAATAATAAATGGTTGTCCATTTGCTATAGGAATGCAAATTGTGTATGAAGGCTTGACAACAAATTTGTATAGTATTAGGTAGTTGTAGCTTTATGATTGGTTGAATGCTTTATATATTATAAACAGTCTCATTTGGTTGATAGGCAGCGATACCACTCCTTGGTATGCAACATTACCCTTTCGTTAGATGACAATAGAATAAAATGTTGACCACTGATTTATATTATTTTCTCTTTACGAACAACTTCACTTAAACCTTCTTGTTGGGAACCTTTAACCCAACTTACTATTACACTCAATGCCCTAGCTAATTTACTCGTATAAGTAAATTGAACAGGGAAGAAATTAGAGTATATTGTTATGAGAAATAATGTTAAATGATGCAAAAGGTTTTAAGTTTGTTGAGTTTTACTAAACATAATAGGATGATCATTGTTGGATAGAGTTGTAAATGTTGGTTAATAGGATTGTTAGACTTATTGGTTTATTGGTGTAACATATGTTTACCCTGTGCAAGCTGAATGGTTGAGGGATTAGCAGTTTTACCAGCTAGAACTATTTTAGCTAACAGTTACTTGGCTTATGCACCTTGTGCCTTAGGTCGAGTTGGACAGGGTGGTTGGTCATAGTTGTTTCACCTACATGTTGCCTTGTAGGAAACAAGAATCCTCTAGCCTTTCACATAAATTAAATTGAGTGTGGTCATCTGGCGTCCTGTCGACTTGTTGTTGGGAGGTGTGGGTATCATCTTCTTGTCAGCTATTTCAGTCTCCTAGCGTGTGGGATTATCTGAGTCTATGGTCCCAATAGGATATGTTTGTGCTAGGGTTAATATCGTACCTGTCATCTAGGGATGACATGATTCTTGATGAGGGGATCATGGTGCATCCTATGGGATAGAGGTGAATGATGTCCTGGTCAGAGTCTGTGCTTCCCATTGTAGTTGTAGTTGTTTGTTGTAAGCATGTTGTTGGCGCTTGGGTTGTAGCGCCTTCAGGTGTTGGGCTGTGTGCTTTAGAGGTTTTGGTTACTGGTCGTAGATGGTTATTGTCTCGGGATGGTGGACATTGTCGCTTAGCTTGTAGGTGTTGTCGTGGTTGTGTCGCGAGGGCAGTCATTTATATTTGTCTCTGATTTCCACATGTCTTCGACCAATTGGACGATCTGCTAGTGGGTTGAGTCATTGTTGAATGTTGCCTATTAGTGTGTGTGGTGTTTTTCATTAGGTTGTGTGATTTAACTATGGTTGTCATTACCTTCCTACCTAAAACAAAAAAAAAAAAATGCACTTTTCGCTTCGCTTGGAGTCGTAATAATAGGGGTCGTTACATAATCATAGTAGCTCCTTCTCAGAGATATTTCTTGTGACCTTCCTGGAACAAGAACCAAAATAAAAATACAATAATATGAAATAGGAACAACACTCTTCTATTGTTGTGATCAATCATTCCTCCATGGTAACCTACCCAGAACAAGAAAACAAGAACAAAAAGTATAATAATGTTTTCATAAGAACATATCTATGTCAACAAGAATAATAAAAAAGAAAATATCATTGCAATCATCATATTATTACCAAGGGGTGAAATCATGAAGGTGGGTTACACTTTTGCTTTTTTTATGACAAAAAAAACTGTATTTTCACAAGTTATTCAACTTCCGACATATAAAAGTATTTTTTTTATTTAGAATTTCACTTTACAGTAAAAACAAAACTTGTGAAGAATTGTGTTAGATTTCTAATGACTATTTTTCAATTTTTTTTTATCACGATTTGATATGTCAATTTGACAATTGTTTAACAGTATGTTTCTTAAACACGAAATGAATGATAATGAGTTACTTATTTCTACAACAATGTTTTTTTTATTAAACTTATGTTTTGAAGAAAGAAAATATACTGCAACAATATACAGAGACTCTATTTTATTATGACTATCATTTTGAATCTAATAGATGAATATTATAATTTCTAGAATTTTTTGAAGTTGACCAAGCTGAAAACGTTGCAGAGTTTAAATACATGTTTTTCTACACCTCGTATATATCTTAATTTTTACATAAAACTAAAATCTAAATATACCCTTTTGAAAAGAACAGTTTAAGGATTATGAATATATTTTTTTCAAATTTTTTCAATGTATATTTTTTGAGATACCGATATTTCATTTCACCGAATCAAAATGTCTGCTGAAAATATTATGTAGTAAGTTTTTTAAAAAATTAAATAAAATTAGATAAAAATAACGAAAATGAAAACAAATTATACGAATTGAAAGTAGATTCAATTTTGGAAATGCTGGTGTCATTTTCGAAACCAAATTATCAATGTTTGTAGGAGTCCGCAACCTCTGAAGTTTAGATATGCTTGGGGCATTTCTCTGGTTTCGGTTTTCAGTGGCAATTTCCTGTTTTCAGCCGAAAATATATTTTGGCCGAAGCATAAATATTTCGGCCGAAAGAATAAAAATTAACGGAATCCGTTAAATTAAACGGTTTCCCAATCTGTCGGCTGAAAGAATAATTCTTTCGGCCGAAAGGATGTCGAACGAAGTCTGATCGTCGGAAAATATGAAACGAGACGTCGTATACGTTTAAAAATATGAAATGACGCGTCGTTTAAGTTCTTTTCGCGCCAAATGGTATAAATAGGATTGCAACCGAACAAATTTAACAAAATACATCACATGAACAAAAAGATATGAGCTCGAGGATAAGGATTTCAAAGAACTTCTCTTACTGATTGTCACTATATTGTTTACTTTTTTTCTTTATTCCCTCTGTTCCATAGTCTTAATCGAAGGATCGATATCGATACATGGTGGTTTTTTAAAACACTTCAACAAAATTTTGAATCATCTTTTTGGTTTTTGTTGAATAAGGTAAATGATGTTTGTTCAAGTTTTTATTGGAATAACAATTTATGGGTTGAAAGATAAATATTCAGCATTTTTTCAAGCTGAAGTCTTTGTTGAACATATCTTTTACAGATAACTATAAAAATCATGGGAAACAAAAGTTTGCGCAAGAGAAAATATGATCGCACTCGAGATGATACTCGCCAAATCGAGAAAAGGAAAGAGATTTATCGAAGAAAGAAACAAGAACATGCGAATATTGAAGAAATAAACGATGATAATGTCAATAGAGATTTTCGACAAGAAGAAGTTCAACCAGGTATGCATGCACATATATGATGATTAAGCACACAAAACACATTGACTCATTTTGATCTGTTAAAACTATTCGCTCTTTCTGTCTATATAAAAGTCTCTCTGTGTTTAAAGTTTAAATCCAGAGTCGTATCAGTAGTCTCGGGTTGTTTAAAGGCACAGTTCCACTACTGCGACTCGCTGAAAAGTTTACTAGTCTTTACCTGAGGAGTCGGCCAAGAGCCTATCTAATCCTTTTGTATAAAAGGACATAAGACTTTAAACGCCCTCATTTCCTGTGTAAAGATAGTAATACAAAATTCAAAGTATAGAATTCAAATTNNNATAGTAATACAAAATTCAAAGTATAGAATTCAAATTAAAAATATTTTAAATAATATAATTGATTGTAATTAGAATTTTATGTTTTTCAAAATTTACAGAAATAGATTTGTCTCATAATGTCGAAGAAGACGTTGAAACTGAAATTGAATCAGAAGACGAATCACCTATAGGTATGTGTACATAAATTTAGATTAATATAAGATGAACACTCAAGTATATATAATTTAGTAAATTTGTGTTCGGGTTATGTTTTTTAATATAAACTTTAAATTGAA
>CBVK0100364830.1:0-12401 GCA_900067695.1 Picea abies
AGGAAACTCCATTGGGGTACATTTTTCGTAAATAGTCTAGTTGGTTCGAAAAAGGGGTAAACTAGCACCGACTAGACGTCGATTCAAAATCATTTTAACGAGTGTGACAAGGACAAGATCACTCGGCTATTTTTTCAATTNTTCAATTTTAAGGAGTCTGAAAAAAGCTTAACTATGGACTCCGTCAGGAACATTCTTCTAGACCATTTTAATGAGTGTGAAAGAATAAGGTCACTCGGCAATCTTTTCAATTTTAGAGAGTCTGAAAAGAGCTTAACTATGGACTCCGGGGGGGTTTCTTTTTCGTAAATTTAGTCCCTCAGGCCCGAAAAATGAATAAAATTATACCTGAGGATACTCTTCTAAAGAATCAGAATTTGATAGAGTATTCTTTTGTTCGTACAGTTGATCGCCCAGACCAAAAAAGGGGTAAACTACCGCCGGACAGACGTGACTTCAAATTTCAGTTTAACGAGCGTGAAGGGTCACAAGATCGCTCGACAATCTTTTCAT
Organism: Picea abies; assembly: GCA_900067695.1. NCBI lineage: Eukaryota > Viridiplantae > Streptophyta > Pinopsida > Pinales > Pinaceae > Picea > Picea abies. The sequence continues at coordinate 514 of CBVK0100364830.1, forward strand.
GTTTAGAGGGTCTGAAAAGGGCTTAAAAGGAGACCCGTTATGTTTTGGGAGTCCGGAGGGTAAGACAAAGAGTTAAAAAGACGCATGCACATGAGGCTCAAAACTCATATTCAAGAAAGACTATACAGACTCCCGAGCCTACTATGTTGTCAGAAACGGCATGGACACCATAATGCAACCAAGAACTACCTAGGGCATCCATGTTTTGGTAAGCTCTACCACCCAGTTGCGACACTTCTAGAGCAGATATGACGGTTCCGTGGCACAACCGGATGGGATCGATCCTATATCGTAAAAACAAAAGGCAACGAGATGCAACAGTGGGGATGAAATCCTACCCTATATGCTCAGGTTGAATTTTGAAAAAAAAATTATGGACCGTCCTTATGTATATTTTTTTTTTTTCTGAAAATCAATGAACAGTGTCCCAATACCTGATCAAATCCCTTCCATATAACTCCAGAACCACTCAAAATGGTTTTTGGTATAAAGAAACTGATAAAAGGGGCCAAAAGGGTGACAAAAAGAGGCCAAAAAGTCTATAAATAGAAGCTGGCAGCTCATTATCACCATTGCTGATTTGGAAATTGACTCTGGAGCCAAAAGACCCCCTTTGCCAGATATCGCGATTCCGGGAGCTACAGTGGACCAAACGAACTTCTGCTTGGACCAAGTAAGTACAAACTCCCCCATCTTGCATTTCAATACTTCCTTTATGGTTTTTGGGTGTGTTTTGGGGGTGGTCGTCGTCCTCCAAAGGGTCGGCCCTAACCAAACGCAGGCTGTCAAGGGACAGCCCGCGGGTACCCATGCGCAGAGTCAAAACTGCACGCGGGTACCCGTGACTGTTACCTCGACAGCCTGCAGGTTACCTCCCGCGCAACGAAACGTGAAGTGGAAAGATCTAACTCTCCTCTTTTTTTGTTTTGTGCTTGACAGGATGTATGTTCATTGGAGAGAGAGAGAGCATGAGATTGCCAATGAGGCAATGGCAGTAGATCCGAATGTGATGGCCGTGCTGACGCAGTGTGTCTTGGTAAAGTTTTTCCTGTGTTCGTATATGCGCACTCAACCAAGGCTGTTGAATGCCCTGGTTGACTATTGGCACCCCAATGCTGAGCCATTTATGATAGAGGGGCAATTCTTGGTGCCCACCACCGAGGATATCTATTTTCTGATGGGCCTCTCGAGGAGAGGGGAACCCGTTAACTTTCAGACCTTTCCTGCGGGGCCGAGCAAAGTCTCGGAGTTGATAGCAGAATATTGCGTGGCTGGGACTAACCAGGGGACTTCTTCGGTACCGGTTAGCAGTATCACCAGTCTTACTCTACAAACTATCTTATCGCTCATTGGGTGAATTACCGACTCCGCAGCCATACATCAGGCGTCACGCGCACAGATGAACTGTGCAGTTCAGTGCATGAATGCACAAATATATGATTGGAGTACCACACTTTTAGAGAGGATGAAAGCTCAGCTGACAGCTTGTAGACAGTGGACACACAGGAACTTCGGGTTTGGGACCATCCTGTGTTCATTCTTTATTGAGAGAGTTCCATGCTTCAGTCCTCGGATGACAGTACAAGGACATCTGGCGAATTTCCCTGCAGTATGCAGATGGGCAGCATTATTTCCGCGACAGGGTTGTGGAAGGACCATAGAGGCCTTCAACGACGACTTCTTTTCTTGGTTGTCACGACAGATCCCCGCCATCGAGGACTACCCATATGCGGGGATCGACTTTTCCAGAGATCCAGTGATACCAGTGCCACCTAGTGAGGAGCGAGGGGAGATGGGTAAGTCTCCACCTGTACAGTTTTTTTGTTTGCATATCTAATTTTTATATCCTTTTTGATATATATCATATTTTTGGATAACAAAGTTTCTGATGGGTGAACTTTGTGTTGCTTGCAGATGTGGGACCCGTACGGCCTGCCAATTTTGCACGGAACAGGCGCCGCCCACAACCAGAAGCCGCAGCTGCTGCTGCCAGGGGAGCAGCAGTAGCAGGGAACCCTCCAGCAGGAGAGGCTGAGAGGGCCCTTGGGTAGATTGAGCGGAACTTTACTGAGCTCACCCGCACAGTGCCCATGATAGAGATAGAGGACTTGCTGCCCTCCATGCAGACTCATATGGTGGGGTTACCTCGGACCTGGGTCCAATTATTTAGGCGTTTGGGTCGAGCTGTATATGATTATAACAAGGCCCACAGGCCCTGAGCCGACTTGTAGACTTTTTATGTGCCATGAGCACCTTATTGTATATATTTTTTTAGGGCATAAGCCCTGGTGACTAATTATGATTCCCACTTTTTGAGGCGCTTGTGCCCATCTATGTACTCTGAGGATTTTATGATGTATATATATGGTTTTTATTTTTTTTGTGTGTCTTTATGGATTATGTGTGCAAAAATGTATTTACATGTGTTCGATCATGATCTTTTTTATGTGTGAGCAAGATGCCAATCTAAAATGTGATTAGCTAGAGTATCTATGATTTGATTTAGACTCCTAGGAACATGAAAATATGTAATATAATCAAAGTTGTGTTCTAAGAGACATACCCTAAGGAATCGTCGGTGTAAAGTTGGGTCATGCACACAGTATATTCTGTTTAGCTGTGACACAACCAGTTGAGCGTCTAGATAGACCCGGAGATGAGAGATACCCAATGACAAGGCATCATGAAGCAACTCAATAACTGCACTATACTCAGCAACATTGTTTGTGGTGTCACCTAAGAATATCCCTCCGGAAGATAACAACTGCCCCTGTGGTGTAAATATTACCCAAGCTGCGGAGGCAAGCCTCCGCGTGTGTCAACTAGCGTCGTCTGCATACCCAATAAACACCTCGAACTCACTTGAAATCTGCCATAGTGACGAAAGATAACATTAATGACACGTCCATGACATGTTTTTCAAAAGAAACTAAAGAAAGTAATAGCACAAAGACTATACATATGTTACAAAAAGTTACCCACAGTGACGATGCTATGAGTAATACTTCTTGAGGTAGAGCCCATTTCTAGGCTCCACCAAAGCATTCCCTTCAAAGTCGACCAGACGATAATCACCCTTCTTTAACACCTCTTTAACAATGAAGGGTCTGAACCACACGGGTTTAAACTTTCCTACCCCCAGGGGGTCCTTATCTTGGTCGTAAACTAGGACAAGGTCGCCCTCAGAGAAAACCCGAGGACGAACGGACCTATCATATTGACACTTGACCCTATTCTTATGAGCCTCATTGGCCAGGGCCGCATCGCGGCGCTGCTCATCAAGTTGCTCAAGGTGTACTAACCGTTCTTCTAGCGGAGAAGTGTTTGGCAGTAACTGTACTGCCAATTTCAGAGAAGGAATTTGACATTCAATGGGCAAGACTGCCTCCAGACCGTAAACGAGTTGGAAAGGTGAGAAACCGGTTGTAGTCTGAACTGATGTTCGGTAAGCCCATAATGCCGAGTATAACATCAAATTCCAATTAGATTTGGTTGAGTTTACGGTTCGCTGTAGCATTGTCTTAAGCGTTTTATTAACAACTTCCACCTGCCCATTGGATTGGGGGTAGTAAGGTGATGAATGTTCTTGCCGTAACCCAAGCTTTGATGTTAACTTAGTCATCATTTGGTTCTGAAAGTGACTGCCATGGTCAGTGAAAATCTCTCTTGGGACTCCGAAACGTGCTATAATCTGGTTAAATAAGAAGAGAGCTGCAGTCTCTCCATCATCTTTGAACATCGCCATAGCTTCAACCCACTTCGTGAAGTAGTCGACAACCACAATGATATAGCGATGCCCCCTGGCTGATGGGGGGTTGCAAGTAGTGTAATCAATCCCCCACTTGGTGAAGGGACCGATGGTGATAACAGGAAACATGGGAGCTGGATGTGCCCTCATCTTCCGCGAGAAGATTTGGCACGGGTGACACTTCATGACCGACTCAATGCAATCTTTAATAAGTGTGGGCCAAAAGTAACCTGCTCGTAAAATCTTTTGGGATGTTGCCAACCCAGATAAGTGACTGCCACAAGCTCCTGTATGACAATCGTTGAGCACTATGACGGCCTCCTCATGAGTGAGGCATCGATGCAAGATACCATCTACACCACGCCAATACAAAGTATCATTGAGTATAAGATAGTTCTTGGCCTGATGGTGTATCTACCGACGATCATCACGAGAAGCAGAGGTAGGACACTTCAAAGTCTGGAGATAGATCAGTATATCTCCGTACCAGGGATCAGATGATTCAATCAAAAACATATCACCCTGGATAGGCAATTCCTCAGGCACAACGTCACCTGACTCGACCGAAAGTTACGAAATAAGTTCTGCGAAGACCAGTGACTTTTTGGACTTTGCTGAAACAAAATCCAAGTCAAACTCTTGGAGGATGACCATCCATCTACTGATTTTCCCACCGATAACTCATTGTGTCAACATGTACTGAAATGGATTCACAACGACCACAACGGTGGTTTTACGAAACAGAACATAGTGACGGAACCGTTGGACGGCATGCACTGCTACCAACGCAAGTTTTTCGAGATGGGTATAATTAAGTTCCGGTCCTACGAGGCCTCGTCTCAGGTAATAGATCATGTATTCAGAAAACGAATCATCTTCCTGAACTAAAACCATGCCTATGGTTGACTCTACGGCAGCCAGATATAATAGGAAATCCTTGTTATAATTTGGTGGTCGTAGCAGAGGTGCGGTTGTAAGGGCGTGTTTCAATGCGTCGAAAGAGCGCTGCACGGATTCGTCCCAGAGAAAAGGAATGTATTTCTTCATTAAACGCATGAATCCCTTGGTGATTTCAGCATAGTTGGCGATGAAGCGTCGTAAGAAGTTCTCCTTACCTTGAAGACTTTGAAGTTGTAAAATTGTGCGTGGGGGGGGCAACTGGACTATTGCCTCCACCTTAAGAGGATCAACCATGATCCCCATTGTTGAAACTATGAAACCTAAAAAACGTCCTGACGTGCGCAAAAGCTGCACTTATTGGGATTTAAGTGAATCTGGAAGTAGCGACAACGCTCGAAGATTAGTCGGAGGTGCATTGGATGATCCTTGCGCTTGCGAGAGCGTGATGCTAAGTCATCTAGATAAGCCTCGACTATATGTTTGAGGTCATGAAATGAAAAAGACATGGCCCACTGGAAAGTGGCTCCAGTGTTCTTGAGACCAAAAGGCATTTTGCGATAGGCGAATGTACCCCACGGATAAATGAAAGCCGTTTTGTGTTGGTCCTCAGGTTTGATTTGGATTTGGTTATAGCCCAAGAAACCATCCATGAACGAAAAGGCTTCACAACTGGTGCACTCATCAATGATCTGGTCGATGAATGGAGTTGGATAATTGTCTTTTGGACATGCCTTGTTCAAATCACGGAAATCGGTACAAACACGAATCGTGCCTTGTTTTTTATCGACTGGCACGGGATTTGACACCCATTGAGTTAAGTGAATAGGGTATATGAACCTTGCCTTAAGAAATTTCTTAACCTCAGCCTTGATGGCTGCTGCTTTCCTAGGATTAACTGGATGAAGTTTCTATCGAACAGGCTTAGCGTCCGGATACGTAGTGATCTCATGTTCAACTATTTTTGGATCGATGCCTGGCATTTCCTCGTAAGACCAAGCAAAAACATCACGGAATTCTTTAAAAAGATCCGTGTAAATCTGAATCTCTTCAGGGGAGAAATCCGCTCCGACGAAGACATTCTCCACGATGCCGGGGTTTCGGGAGATATTGATAGGTATTGTGGCAGGGATAGTCGCCATGTTTCCCTCAGCATAAATATCCTATGTAGCCAAGAGGTTAATGGGACAAGGCTGATCTCCCGTCATGGTGAGAGTGAATTCTCCTGCCTCGATTCGGTGTAACTCCGGGAGGAAGTATGATCTATGATGAAGATTTTCCCAGGGTTTGTCCAGACCAGTCATTGCTTCGATTATGGCTTCGTCAGAAGGAAAGACTAATTCTAACGAATCAGTGTTGACAAGAGAATCCTGAGCCCAGATAGGCTCGAGGAGAGGATCCAACTCTTGTGCGGGAATCGGATCAGGAGTAGCTGAAGCTTGTTGGACCAAAGAGTACGCTACTTCAGCGGCTGACAAGGGTGTAGACATGTCCGCATACCCTGTCGCATCCATTGTGTCTGATGGGGAAGGAAGAGTCCACGGATCCTGAAAGTAAGTTGTGCGGAACGACGAAACATGGAAAATCTCAGCCTTATGGTGAGTCGAAATAAACTTGACATCGCTATGAGGAGGTGGGTAATCGAAAGTACCTGTCAAAGATGGGCACAAACCAACTCCTACGTTAACGACACCAGCTTGAGGATTATCAACCATGGGAACCGTGGATGCCCCCAAAGCTGGGTCAGGTCGAGAGAAGGATAACTGATCAATGGTTACTATCCGGCCTTCATGTGGAAACAACAGGACACGGAAAACTGTAGCGACCACCGCTTGCATTGTGTAAGTCTAACTACGACCTAACAATAGATTGTAATCGATGGGAGCATCAACTACCTCTACTTCGACGCACACGGTCTTCCCCCCTAACTACACAGGGAAAGAAGGGATGATACCATGCGGTCGGAAAGAACGACCATCGAACGTAGTAAGGAGAGTAGGTGACGGAGACAACTCAGGTTGACCAATGGCTTTCTAGCATGCTAACGACATAACGCAAGTCGAAGTGCCCTCGTCTACCATCATGCGAAAGATATTTCATGTAAAATTTTTCTTGGGGTGAGCCACTACTATATGAAATGCGACGTGGTAAGGAAAACGAGGTTTCAAGTCAGTCGTATCTAACATGATGGTTCCCGGGTTACAAATATCAGGAGAGCCTAACGCAATCAACAAGGCTTTCCTCTGAGAAGGGCAACTTTGGAGGACTTCCAAAGCGGACATAGCACAAGGGGTTTGTGATAAATCTTCCACCACAGAGTAATTCTGGGCGGCCCTGGTGTTTGGATTATGAGAAGATCGCTTAAACACACCTTTTGGGATGCGAGTCATGGCTTCACCCAACGTCTTCTCGATCTGTAGGGGAAGAGATGGGATCTCGACTTCTTTTCCCTTCTCAGAGGTGCTTGGTTTTCTATAGTCGTGAGCTCTAGTCGCAATAAAAGCGTCACTTTTCACCATATATACGTTCGCGGAAGATGGATTGTTTGGGGGAGGGCAGTTTTCATGGATGCCCCCCTCGGTACTTGCAGAGGCTTGAGTTAAATTCTGCCCATGCTAAAAGGGATTAGTCAACACGGCCTACTGTTGCTGCATGACAAACTTCTGGGCCTCTGCGAGTCGAGGGCATAGATGGGTTGGGTGGTCTTTCGCACATAAGTTGCATGGATATCTTGCCTTCCGTTTTTCAGTAGTACCCTTGCCAACATTATCATTTGGTTTCTTATCCCCCTTACTCTTCTTGCATTGTTTTTTCTTTCCTTCAGGCTATTGGTTGGCCTTTGGGTTAGTCGTCTGTACGGAATGTACTTCCAATGTTTGAGTAGGAGGAGCAGCCGAAACACTAGTCTGGCTGGCCGCTGAGTGTTGTATAGATAACTGCTGCAATTGTTTTGTCAATTGCTCAGCGGGATTGGTTTGTGCCGAACCAACGATGCCATCGACATGTGGTCTGGCTCTCTGTCTGGTTTTGTCCAGAATCGATCGTGGTGCATCCAGCAGGATGGTGTACAATAGACCAGACTGAGAGTAGATAAGCTCAAACTGTTGAGCCCTCATGATGACATCTTCCTCGGATAAAACCCCTGAAGTTGCGATGTCTTTGGATAACTGCGGAACTAAAGACTTAAGGAACCACTCAAGGAGGAATGCTGGTGGGACGGGTACTTTGATAAGACTCTTTCGGCGTCACCACTCTCGAATATGATCTGAGATATGGTCCGCCGACGTCTGCTCGAAATTGGCTAGCGACTTTGTTCCGGCGTCGTATCTCACAGGTAACTGGAAATGGTTAAGGAAGGCCATCGCCAGTTCGCCAAAAGAGGAATATCGTGAACGATCAAGCTCTATGTACCATTTCGCGACACTCCCAATAAGAGTGCATTGAAACAATCACAACTGGATGGAGTCATCTTTCAGTGAGTTAGATGAACACCACAAGTGGAAAGTAGTCACGCGATCACCTGGATCTTCGTTAGGCTTGGCTTCGAACTTTGGGATGTCCGAAGGAAACTTCGTCGGCATAGGAGGCAAACACGGATTGTGACAAATGGGATCATTCAACAACCGTGTTAAATCCGGCAAGTGTAATGTTGCCAAGAAAGGTAGTTTAGGCTGCTACTGATAGCCGGGATAAAAGGGTCCTGGGGTTTGACTGGCACCAGGTTACTAGGAAAAGTTTGGTTGCTGGCCAGGGTTTTGGTAGAAACCGTGGCCTTGACCAGCGTAAGGGTTTTGCATTTGAGGAGACATCATTTGCTAATTCCCCATGAAGGACATAGGATGTTGGGCGTTCATCGTATTTGACGGACTTTGGGAAGGATTCCCCCATGCCTGTCCTGTGGGGAGAGGCATAGAGGCCTGTTTGGGGTTCCATTGGCTGTGGAAAGAATTACCCCAGACCGACATTCCAGATGAAGGGATGGATCCTTGTCCTGAGTTCCAAGGTCCTAGTATATGTGCCCCCAGCGCAGGAATAGTACCCTGTGCCGGCGTAGACTGTCCAAAAATAGGTGTGCCGCTTGATGGGAAAGCAGCGGATGCGAACGTGTTATTACCAAACATCCCGTTCCAAACGAACGATGACGAACCTACCAGTTGAGTTTGCGCAGGCGTTCCTTGACTCCCGGCTCCAAATGGACTCGTGTGTGCAGGTAGCCCGGCGGACTGCTGAGGCAATCCACCAAGCGAAGGGGACAAAGGATATGACCCCCAGCGTAAGGAAAAGCATTGAAGGGGATAGGAATGCCCCCAAGTTGACCTTGCAGAGAAGCGTTAGAGCTTCCTGCCCCCAGACCCAAAGTCTGTGAAATGGAAGAAGTGAGTGCAAGACTTGTCCCTGAACTCGGCATATCGTATGAAAACGGAGGGCCGGTCGCACTAGGTGTGTAAGGAGGTGTGGCCACCACGATAGATGGCGTCGGGCCACTGTGCGACGTAGTTGTGGCCAAGACCATGGTGGCCCGGACCGTCGGCAAAGGAAAGTTATGAGAAGCTTCTCCTGTGGTAGTAACAGTGATAGGAATGGAAGAATTCCCAGAAGAAGTGATTTGTTCCATAACTGGGTTAGGCACTGACAGGATTTCGTAAAATTGAATTGGCATAATAATGTCCGGCCAAGTATCAGTGTTTGAGGTTTCAACTGATCCAATATTGGCGGCTGATTCCTCTGGGAGTTGTTCGGGCTCAATGGTTTGAAACCCGGTTGCTTCGAAAGACCCTCGTTGGTCTAACTTCTGCCTTAGTGGTGGCGGGGGTGGCTCCAGTATAACCGGCAGCAGGCCAAGAAGATTTTGTGACCAGCGAAGCTCTGAATCCTCCACTTTGTGAGAAGATTAACGACATGCTAAGGTATTCTACACGAACAAACAACAACACATACTACAAGAAATCCCCTAGAAGATAAATCAAGCAAGCACTATACTAGTTGGAAAGACAGTTACAACAACCAACACTAGAGCAACTTACCGGTGCAAGTGCAACTCAAATACGGAAGCACCCTCTGGGTATACTCTGCAAAGAGTTGGTCTGATGTCCGTCCTAGGTACCACAGTATACCCCCGCAGTCACCTGTATATGTCCCTAGAAATATTGGCAACTAGTTTGCCAGCACGTGAACAATCATCAGGCGGGTACAGTCGGCAGTCGGGTAGACCACAATGAGCAGGGTATCAAGCCCGAAACCTATCAAGGGCATCGAGAGAAAATGGTCTGGAAGACAACTGAGGACCTCAAATGGATTCGAGACCCACGAAGCTCCGTGGCAAATGCAAACGACGGAATCCCCTAACAGATCCTCTATGTGTGTTCTCCACAACGCTCGGTCCAGCTTTGGAGGGGTTATCTCCACTACCTTTCCTTACGCGACCTCGTGTTTAGCCCCTGTGTTAGAGGGGGGTCCTGAATAACTTTCCGTAACTGGACTTCTACACTCCCTATTGACAGACTCCAATGTTTGGTTTGGGTGGCCTTGGAGAATTTACTCTCCAACCTGTTCCAAGGCCCTAGTCTTGAGCTAGTGTATGCACCCTATAAACAAAAAGTCTACTTGATTTTACTTAGCATTGCTTTTAATGGGATTTTTTAAGTCTCAAGGTACGAAAGTGAAACTGATGGTGTGTAAACAGACTCAAAGCAGAATGAACAAAAATTCTTGGAAACAAACTTTTTCTAAAATGCAAAATCAACAACTTTTCAATGAAAGACTTCTTTTCTTTTTCGAATTTACTAAGATTTCATGCAGTAAATAAAGAGAACTTTCCTCAGATATGCGAGCTACTTATACTAGACATGCACTGCAAAAACTTATGCAAACAGACTTCTTTCCTATCTACTGATGCAACAACACAATCTTCAAATCAAGAAGAAAATGAAAGAATTTTTTATTTTATTTTATTGCAAAATAACGCAACAAGGAAAAATGATGAAAAGAACAAAACCAAGAGAATGAAAAGAAAACTCTGGCTTAAAGTGAAGATCGCAAAAGAATCAGAGAACAAAATGCAAAAAGGAAATCTAGAAAGCTCCAATTCCAACACTTGCCTAAAAACCATAAAGCAAATATTTTTTCTCTTTTGTCTTTTCTATCAAAACATCACCTAACAAACACAAGTTACGGATAAGATGCCCTAACCTGTTGACTGTGCAGCTCCAGACTCTCTGCCCCTGAGAGGAGATCTTCTCACCATAGGAGGGGATGACTCCCCCACCCAAGCTAAAAAACTACCAGACAGACCCGCGACTGTCACCAAGACAGCACGTGTTCAACCGCGTGCTGAGCTATAACAGAATGCGGGTACCCGCGCTCAGACTTGAATCAACCCATGGGTAGGTATAAAATCTGAGAAAAAATCAAACACAGGCAGCCTAGACCTGAAAGAGGCCTCTAGTATTGACAACCAGGGTCTCCTAAAGGCTTGGATGCTTCCACTTTGACAGAAAAGGAAAATTTGCAAAAAAAAAAAACAAATGCAATGAACAACCAAAACATTAAGGCAGACTGAAAGCAAGACAGTAAACCAATCAAGACCCAGACATGATCTAGAAAGCCCCCTGAGAAGGTAAACTTATGACAGGGAAGAGGAGACTGCCTCTTAAGCTTCCTGGGCTCTACACGCTACTGAAACCACTACAGCAGGCATTCAAACGTGGGCTGTAGAAGGTTAGGGCGCGGGTTGCCCGTGGGCAGGGCTTCTGTAGGCCGCGGGTACCTCTGTGTGTCTTGAGAATAAATGTCAAGCATCAGTCAAGGAAAACTGGTATTGATAACCAGCTTCCCTGCTAGCATTTACCTAACAAACAACAAAAATAAACAAAGAAACTGAGACTGAACTTCTTTGAATTACCCAAAAGATCTTTAACCAAATCCGGAACCCTAAGAGTAAAATATCCCCAGTGGAGTTGCCAATTCTGTTGTGGGGTTTTTCTACCCTACGGCCTAGCAAGCTAGGGCTTTAAACTTGCATGCAGATCATGACCCTTCAAAAATAACTTTTAACCTCCTACCCAAACCTAGAACCCTTTTTCTCAGGAAAACATGGGAAGAATCAACTAACCTTTTTATCGACAGTTGAAGTAGATCCTCCGTTGAGATTTTATCCTCTTGTTGCTGCTGCTCCTTCCACAAAGCGATCCTGCAATCAAGACAAAAATATGCATGCGTGCTACTGATCTACTAGAGGGTTAGA
>CBVK0100364831.1:0-12399 GCA_900067695.1 Picea abies
ATTTAACTTGCAATTTAATTAAATCAAGTTCATCAAGTCTTCGTCATATATTTTTAGATCAATCAATCCTCCATCCTTAGGAAGCAATGGTCTCCATTGCATTGAGTTCCCCCATCAGATGAGGAAATTTCTTTTGAATTTGGCCTCGAGTGAGCCACTTGCCTTGGTGCAGGAGTTGTCCTGCTTTGACGACTCGATAAAGCTGGATCCTTTTTTGTTGAGTGCCCTTGATCTGTGTGTCCACAATCTGATCATTGGATGCATGTTGTATGCAGATGGGGTTGAGCTCTATTGGTGTCAGTTGTTCTGCTACGTCTGAGGTGTCCAATAATGGTGGGAAATAAGGCTGAAGGAGGTCCACGTTGAACACTGGGTGCACGTTGAACACTGGGTGCAGGCCGAGGAAAGGAGGAATGTTGAGTGCAAAAGCATTATCCCCCACAGCCTTGGTGATGGTGTATGGCCTATATCAGAGTGGGAGAAGCTTCTGATGGGGTCCTGTAAGGTGTTATTTCTACAAGTGCAACCAAACTTATGTGGAACCCAATGTTGATCATGGCATTGCTTGTACTTGTCATTAGACTTTTGTAGGATATCTTCAACCTGTTGGCGGATGTGCTAGATCCTCTCAATGAATCAAGTGGATTTTTCAGCCTCAGTTGGAGAAGGAGAGGAGTCGGTCGAGGTGACCGCAAGGGGAAGTGCAACATCTATGGGACCCAATGGTTGGAATCCAAACCCCACCTGAAAGGGGTTGTGTCCAGTTGAGCTATGGAGGGCTTGGTTGTAGCTATGTTGGACATAGGGAAGACTCTCATCCCATGTGCAGGGGTGTTATCACTAAAATTTCATCCACACATGGCGACAATAACTCAGGATCGTCAAAAAGTAATGAAGTCATTCATGGCACTGAATTAATTTCACAGCATTCCAAAAAGGTCAAAAACTATACAAAGTAACCAAAAATTGAAGAGCGCTTTACAGCAATTGGGTGCACGCGCACATGCGCGGAACAGGAATGTACCATGCATGCATACACGCACGATGCACGACTGTTGGCAAAAAACCTGCACACCTGCTAAACGACGCATTTATTGAATTGGTCGGCCTCCCAACCACTTATGGATCAGCTCCCAAGCCGATTTGACCCTCAAATCTGAGCTGAATCCGCATGGCAGGCTGGTCAAAGACCTAATAATGCCCTAAAGAGCCTCTTTTCACACTACAAAGGAGTTACACAATAACCCAATGCAATGCTATAAAAAGCCATGAAGAAACCTCATTTTCTCAAGGAATTTCATGTAATGTTATGCTACCTAGATTGTTTTAAGGACTCACTCCTTGACAATAACACATTGGCACCGTTTCATTGAGAAATCCACCTCTCCATTGAGTGGATGTGCTAGGAGTTCTTTCATCATCATTTTAATTTTCTTATTGTAAGGAGAGCAAGCTTGTGAGGGTCAAAGAGCCTTCCTTTGGAGGAAGAAGGGACTCATAGTCCCCTTTCTTCATTGTGCTTTTATTTCATCAATAGATCAGCCTAAAAACATTGGTGATATTGGTGTTTTTGTGTTTGTTATTTCTTTATCCATATGCTTATGATTTTAGTTTGTATTAGTTTAATTCTTTCTTATAGTTTTTCTTTTATTTCTCTAATTCTTTCCTCTACAGTTGTCATGCTCAGCAAGATCCAACTGGGCATGTAAGCACCTCTTATTTTCTCACCACGGTGATGAAAAGGGTGCATACAAATTGGCGACCGTACTGGGGATAAGGTATCAATTCCTACCCCATTTGGGTTTATTTTTCTTTCCTTTTAGTTTGTTTAACTTGCAGGTGCACAAACCGGCCTCTACCAACCTGCTAACCAGTCAATTCACAAGAGAATTGAGAGATATCCATTTGGATTTTCTTTCTCAGCCATTTGTTACAGGTGCATGGGTATTATACCCCACAGATGTGCATCATGCATGCATGTGCTTTCATAACATTCTTTCTCTACACGCATGCGCTTTCCTACCCATTTCTTCTCGCGTGCCTGCGCTCTATGCGTGCCTATCTACACTAGAGGCTGCGCATTTTACACAAAATTTCACTTTGTGAGTTCTTTGGATGTGGAGAAGGCCATATTCCTTCTTAAATATGATGTCAAAAATGTTGTAAAGTCACATTACACTTAGTCCCCTCATAATATAAAGGGGTTAGTCGAGCACACATAGGCACTTAGGAGGATAAAAATCAATTTCCCTTATTTTGATTTTTGCCACATGGATGGATTGCTTTGACTTATAAACATAAGTGGAAAATCATATTTAATCACATCTTAACTCACATTTGGGACTAGAAGTTGAAGTAGTAATCCTTGAGTATGCTCTTCTCTCGCACCTCCAAGCGATCTTGAGAATCAGAAAAAGATTGTGAAAACAATCTCATCTCCCTTAACAAATTTCAAAAACCTTTAGGAGAGGACAAAGGCCCTTCTTTGGGACCCCTCTTAGCTTTATTTTTCAAACACATTTTAAACTTGTAACGGGCCCATACATGCCCACATGCTACAAAGATAGAATAGTGTTCGAAATTATTGCTTTCTTAGATCAAAACACTAGGAGAGTTTAAAGGTTGTAACGGGCCCATACATGCCCACATGCTCAATCTAGGATAGTTTCATGCTTTTTCTAGATTACATCACCATAGGGAGATAAAGGATAGTAACGGAACCACATGTCCACATGCTAGATTCCTAGGGCTTTTGAATTCCGTAAGGTTGTACCAATGACATCTAGCTAATTAGGTAATCAAACTCTTGTAAGGACCAAGCGAAGTCCACATGCAGCAAGGTGACATCTAATTAACTAAAACTTGGCACACTTTCACTCACACACAAAAGTCACTTTTCATTCACATAGCCTCTTCTCAAAAAGTGGAGGTCTAAGTAAGTTTCCTCCAAAGGGATTCCAAAAACACCCCATCTTTTCTTGACAGGACTATCCACTCCCAGTTTTAATCAAACGAGGTTGGTTTTCACCCCCAGCCTCACAAAACAATTTCATCTAAAATATTTCTAAAAACTCACTAAGTTTTCCTCCACAGGAGGTACCAAAATAATTTTTTTAGTCTAGGTAGGATTTTGGGGATAGGCATCCAAATAACTCCCCGTTATCTGGTTCTCACATTGATAAAACATAGAGGTTGTCAAATAGGGAACTTCAAATCCTCCAAGTCAAGTGTTCCAATCACCATAAGGCAGGGAGATACCCGTGAAGGGTTGAAGGCCGAGGTCTGGTTGTTTTGTGTGTCCCCCCTTGAGGCACCCACCTCTTGGACGGGATCCAGCCCGTGACCCATTTCTTAGGCCGAAAATCTAAATGCCGCACTTTGACCGAGGTACCTAGTGACTAACTTTAGGACATCTAGCCAGGTGGCGATTGTGGGTTGCAATTGCACCTTGATTGGATTTTGTGTGGCTATTGGGAAGTATCACCAGCTCTTTCAAGATATGCCCCCTTTACCCCTCATTATAACCAATTATTTCATCCTTCACTAGTTTCTCTTCCGGTGACTTCAGACCCCACTATTGAGTACTATTGGAAGGTCCAGTGTTATTTGAGAGGAAGGACGTTACGTCTTCTAGGACATGAGTATTTGCTTTCTTTTGATTCCCCCACGCGGACGAAACCCTATTACCCATATATATATGCTTCTTTCACATTTTATGTATGATGCACATCTGATTACAATTTGATTTGGATATATATATTGTGTAAACAGTCACAGCAAAGACTCTTATTTCTATATTTCTCTGATCACTTTTTGCACACATTTACACAACTAGTATGACATCATAGGGGAACCACAGAACCCCCGTCATTCATGAAACTTGCTCAACCTCCCTCCTATCTTAGGAGGATTATCTGGTCATACCTTCTCATCGGTACCTCCTTCACACACTCCTGTGAGTGCTACTATCTTAGGATCAACTTTGCTTGGTTCTACATTACTTGGGTCTACTTCCCAAGGTCATCCATTAACTCGCTCTCCTTTACACGAGAGCAGAAGACCCACTTCCTCTCAAGGAGGGAGCACCCACCCACCTAGTCCCCATCAAGGGTCAGGTTCACAACACACTATGGCTGGAGCTAACCCTCCCCCCCCACTACAGATGCCATATTTGGCCTCTCTCAACATACCAGATCTCACCAAACTCACCAATGATCCTATATTGCATGACGCCACATGGCCTGCAATGCCAACTAAACTACCTTCAGACATACCAAATTTTGAAGGGAAGGCAGGGGATGATCCTACCAACCATGTCATGACCTTTCTTCTATGGTGCTCTTCTAATAGCATTATGGACGACTCCATCAGACTACGATTATTTCAATGCACATTCACTGGCCCATCGACTAAATGGTATGTTGAAGAAAAATCGGGGTCCCATGCAACCTTTGAGTCCTTGGCCAAATCATTCTTGACCTTCTTCCAATTACCCATACACCACGACAACAGTCTAGAACTACTGTCTAACTTCAAACAAACCTCAGCCACCCACATCGCTGACCACATTCATGAGTGATGTAGGCGACGTAGTTTGTGTAAAGCAGAAACCATCAAGCAACAATGTCTCGACTGGTTTCTTAGATCACTTGTCTCTCTCCTTGGAAAGGATGTAGCTTCCACCTTCCCGCAATCTGAAGAGGAAGCCATCAGTAAGGCCCAACAGTATGATCTCATCTATGCACAGTCAGGGTACTTATACATGGTACTCCCTGATCTTCCAAAACCTGTGCCATTTGGCCAAGACAAACCTGGGATGTCTCACTCAGCAGACGGACTAATAGGTGCCACCACACACCATGGCCCACAACCCCAACCACCACCGATGTATGGAACACCTCAATACCCTCCAGCATATGGGGTCACTCCTTATTACCCCCCACCTCCTTATCAACAACCATATCCTCTTGCTATACAACCACCCATTAGTGGACCACCGCCGGCACCTCCCATACATCCATCTATTCCCACAAATAGTGGTACTCCCTCAACATCCACTTATAGTACTAGTGAAATCACTCTGCCTTCCTATGTACCTTATGGATCGATACCACCACAAAATACATACTTCCCATTTCCTGGTCCTCCAAAACCCATGGCTCCCCCACATCCTCATGCGGGGGTGAATTTTGTTCAACCCTCTGCTGCTCAACAATACCAAAATTTTGAACAGTTGAACACAGCCAATCCAACTCACCCATCAAACAATTCCAAGAAGAAAAGATGGAACAGGAATAAAAACAACCCAGGTCAAGGCGGGAATCAACCCCCACAGCACCAACCCACTGGGGGCAACCAAAACCAAGGGAACCAAAACCCCCAAGGGGGAAATAACAACAAACGCCAAGGGTAGAATAATGTTAAAACCATATTCCCTTGTGCCCTTTGTGGTGAGTTCGGTCATTACACTCACCGTTTCCCCTAGATCACTGATTTCAAATGGTTGAAAGACTCTGGGAGCCTTCCCCCTTCTCCTGCACAACCTACTCCTTAATAGGCACCACAACAATATGCACAACAACCCCCTCCCACCGTGCTGCAAAATCCTATCCCACATCAAGGTGTGATAAACACCCAATAGGACACGCAGAATCTCCCACCTCAGGTGGGTCAATACCACAACCCCAATAAACCAGCAGAACGTACAATTCTCCTCACAAGTGAGGAAGAAATCCTTCTGCAAACACGTAATCGTCAATATCATACACTAGCTGAGTCGACTCCTATCTCTCCAGAGACAAATCCTACACTGATAGGACCACCGTTGGTAATCCCTTGCCCTTCCACCGAACCACCATTATGCATCCCTCACATCCCCTTGTGCAGGAATGTTCACAACCCACAGGCTAGGGCAGCTCATAACTATAGTTTGGTAGATGACTTAGCACAATCCCTGGCTACCATGTCAGTCTTGGAAGTTCTCTAGACTTTCCCTAATTAGCGGAAATCACTACTTTCCACCTTGGGGGCAGTCAACCCTGCAGATACTCGACTCATCACCTTTGATCTTGACAACAACGAACCTCGTCTTCCCTCCTTGGTCTCTATTCAAATACCAGTGAAAATATGAAACATCACCGTTCATCGGTGTATCATCGATGAAGGTGCATCTACATGCATCATGTCCAAAATAGTATGGCAGGAAATTGGTTCCCCAGAACTCATACCCTTTGCCATCACATTACGAGCCTATGACGGACGACCATCATCTCCTGAAGGGCTCTTCAAAAATGTCCCCATTGAACTCGGGGGAAAAACTATTCTCATTGACATCGAAGTTATCGACACTCCACTCGATCACAATATTTTGTTCAGACATAGCTACATGTATGCTATGAAGGTAGTGGCATCTTCCGTCTTTCCGACAATCATGTTCCCCCACAATGGGAAGATAGTAACCATTGACCAAGTCTCACATTATGAGCCTAACCCATTTGCCAACCTCGATAACATTCTTCCTCTCATCCACACCAACCCAGACGCATATCCACTCGTCGAGATGGGTCCTGGGATTTTTAAAGATCCATCCTTGTTAGGGACATACCATGGAGCACCACCACTCCTTCCCCCTAATCAAGTATGCATCGTCTCATCTAATGGAACTCACACGGAGGATGCTCTTCCTCCTCAGAAGGCTTCAGTCATTCCTGACGTCTCAATAGTCATAGAACCACTCCTGCCGGAGCCTCCTTCGCACTCGTTGACCTCAACAGTCCACAAATCCACATCCCCTCAAGGGAATCATCCCGTTTTGGAGACACTCCCCCAACCCCTCACCCAAATTCCCTTCTTTTACCCTCCCCCAGGTGTTGAAGATTTTTAGGTAGCTGCAATGCTCACACTACCCAATATGTTATTATCAATCCCAGTGTGGTATCTACATCCACCTGAAATGGTCCCTCGCCCATCCCTTCCCCCACAGGAATGCTTCCCCATGACGATTCCCGTCCTTACCCCCACTACCCCCATACTCCCTACCCCCCCTGCTACAGCTAGGGGCAGGAGGAAGAAGAAAGAGCCCACCGCTCCACTTCCTCCACGCATCCCACCACCTTGTGCACTATGTGAAAAAGAGGGACAACAAACCAACAATTGCCCATCCCTACCTGAATTAGGGAATTTAATCCCCCCCAATCAAACTCCGACAACACCCGTTACTACTGCTAGTCCCACTACTACCACCACCACTTCCAATAGTAAAGGGTTGAGGACCAAATATGCTTGTGCTATCTGTTCAGAGTACGAACATTATACCCATCATTGCCCAGCACTGCCATGCTTCTGGAAGACATTAGCTACTATGCACCAGAACTTCCAGAACAACCCATGCCCTACTACGTCCTCTTCACATATCACTGACATCCACTATGTCACCACTTTAGTCAATGAACGTCTGAGATGCCCTTGTTCTCTCTGCGATTCATTGGATCATTTTACATACCAGTGTCCTATGATCCTAAAATATAGGAAACGTCAATTGGCTCTGCATCACCAACACGCAGAGGCGATAATTGACATTACCTCGTCGCTAGAGGATCTTCATGTCATTTCTCCCGAACCCGAGGCACTCCCAACGCCTCCTTGGTTCTTAGATGATGTATCTAAGGATTTACCCCGTAACCCACCCAACTCTCCTGCTCATTCCCCTATGGACATTCTCCACCCAACCACCACGGGTACCCCTCAATACTTCAACATATGGTTTATGTCGAGTGAACCCTCACCATCTTCTAGCCTTGCTCCCTCTGCTTCTCCATTAGGGGGAAACCAAACTGTCACCGAGATCACTCCTCACGACCCCTTATATTCCCATCATTTCCAATGCGATGAGGAAATACTGGAAGAGATTCACCGCCCGGACTCTCCCTGGGATGCACTACATCATCATGCACTCTTCTTTCCACAGGAAGCCCTCATGCCTCCTAACCAAAACCCCATTTACGCGGTTGAAACCAAAGATTTTATCCCGTCAGGACCTATAGATTGGTTCAACAATCCCATTCCTGTCCTTGATGCCTTTGAAGAAGGTAATATGGCCAACATTTCCCCCACTATCAAAATCAAAATTTCCGTTAAAAAATGCATCGTCGAAGAAATCATCATCGGAGTTGCTTGCACTCCTCAGGAAATCGCCGCATATAAAGCCCTCTTCCAGGAATATAGGGATATTTTTTCTTGGTCATACATAGAAATGCCTGGCCTCGATCCCTCTATTGTCGAGCATCGCATCGACACCTGGCCTGACATCACACCCGTTCGCCAGAAACAGCGACCGCTACACCCATCCAAAGCTGCGGCTATCAAAGCCGAAATTGACAAATTACGCGCTGCCGGGTTTATTTATCCCATCGCTTATACTTCATGGGTTTCCAACCCTGTACCCGTTGACAAAAAATAGGGCACTATCCGCATTTGCATAGTCTTTCACGATCTCAATAACGCATGTCCCAAAGACAACTTTCCAATGCCTTTCATCAATCAAATTATCGACGACTGTGTCAGCCACGAAGCTCTCTCCTTTATGTACTCTGGCTATAACCAAATTCAAATCCACCCAGCCGATCAGTATAAAATTGCATTCATTACCCCGTGGGGTACTTTTTCATATCGTGTCATGCCTTTCGGCTTAAAAAATGCTGGCACGACCTTCCAGCAGATGATGACATACATCTTTCACGATCTGGCTGAAATCATCCTCGCCTACTTGGACGACCTCACCGCTCGATCCAAGAAACGCACCCAACATCTCACTGATTTACGAATCATTTTTCAACGGTGTCATCAGTACAACATCCGCTTGAATCCTCTCAAGTGTGTGTTCTGTGTCACCGCTAGGTGCCTCCTTAGTTTTATCATTTCCCAAAGCGGTATTACCGTGGACCCCCTCAAAGTCAAAGCTATCACCGAAATTCCACCTCCTCAGAATTTACAGCAACTTCAGAGTCTTTAGCGCAAAGCTAACTTTCTTAGATGCTTTGTCCCAGATTACGCCATACACGCACATGGTTTCCTTCGCTTACTACATTAGGACATCCCCTTTCACTGGGACGACTATGCCCAATAGTCATTTGACGATCTTAAAGCAGCGTTCTTTTTCTTTAATCACGTCATATCCCATTTTGGAGTACCACTCCAACTTGTTTCCGACCATGGGAAACACTTTGAGAATGAGATCTTCATCGAACTCTCATATCGGTTAGGCTTCTCTAACAATTTTTCCTCACCATATTACCCTCATTCAAATGGACAGGTCGAGGCAGTTAACAAAGTCCTCAAGACCATGTTACAGCACACGGTTAATAAACATAAAACCAATTGGCATCATATGTTATTTTCTTCACTATGGGCTTATCGAATGGTAGTAAATACCGCTACTAGTTTCACGCCATTCCATTTAGTCCATGGGGTTGAAGAAACTCTTCCCATCGAGTGCAAAATACCCACCTTACGCACCGCAATTGAGCTATTACCTGACACTTCTCCAATGGAACAACGCTTGCTGAACTTAGAATTGCTGGATGGAGATCGTCGATCTTCATTATAGAACAATGAGGCAGCTAAAAAATGATCCAAAGCTACCTTTGATTGCCATGTCAACCTTCGATCATTCCACGAAGGCAACCTCGTCCTGGCCTATGATATCACTCATGATACCTTTGGCCATGGAAAATTCAAATCACTTTGCCATGGCCCTTACATCATCCAACATTGCCTCACCAAAGGCGCATACATCCTGGCCTCCCCGAAGGCCTCTCACTCAAGGAACCCGTCAATGGGTTATATCTCAAGAAATTTTATGCTTAGAAGTAGTCATTCTACTCTAGGTTCTTTTTTCTTTTTTTAGTGTTTTTAATCTTTTTCCTCCCCTCTCATCTAAACTATCCTTTGTGCTATTGATAGATGCTTCCTCCACCAGTCTACCACATTGGTTATGCCGACGACACCAGCCATTGGACACAAAATCTCGCTTCCGCTACTTGGGCTCTATACACACCCTCACATGAAATGCTACATTCAAGCGGCATATGTTTGGGGCCAACAACCAACAACCAAGCCAAGTACACTGTGGTCATTGGCCTCCTGGCTGACACCCAGCGTCATCATATTTGTCACCTTAGAATCTTCCTCGACTCTCAACTATTCGTTCTCCAGCTCAACAATGTGTACCGCGTATGCGATCCGCGCCTCTTGTTGGGGTCCTATAATTATAGGCAACTCGATTCTCCGACTGTTGATTTGGCGTTTCTCTCGTGATGACGAAGTGTAGCTCGATTGACCCTTTTTCCCCTCCATCCATTTCTCCCAATCCTCCATCATTCTATTGCATCCTTTATCCTTCGTTGCACCTTCACTCCTTTGTCTTTTGGCCCCATTGACTAACCTCTCGCCCGTCACCCATCCATACATAATCATACTTAGGATGAACAAAAGAACAATTGAAAAGTTAAATTAAAAACATATATATTAAAATATTAAAAAACATAATAAAACATAAACAAAATAATAAAACATACCATAATAAAATAAAATATATATTAAATAATTTAAAACAATAAAAAACAAACAAAACTCAAACTAACCTACGCTACCCTAAGTCTACCCCCCTCATACCTCACTCCCCACGTCACATTCCACTCCCCATCCCTCTTACATCACCCTCCACTCACCACCCCTCACACCTCACCCTTACATCACCCTCCTCTCACCACACCTCACACCTCACCCCTACGTCACCCTCCACTCCCAACAAGACTCCCGTGCATCTCCATACACCAGCGCCCCTCCATCCACACTCAAACATTAAATCAACGCATCACATTTTTTCCGGACCCCCCCTCGCCTTCCGAGCTTTAACGAGGGGGGGGGGGGCCCAGAANNGGGGGGGGGGGGTCCAGAATCCATATTAAACTTCACATAATTTCCCATAAATCACATTCAAATGAATTAAATCCATGTCCAATAAAAATTCTGGACCCCCCCTCACCATCCGGAATTTAACGAGGCGGGGGGTCCATAATTTTGCGTTTCACGAAAAACCACCTTTGCCTTTGTCTTGCCATTTTTGTTTGTTTTACCACGCCCTCTTTCAGATCGACTTATGGACAAATGGAGATGGAGTTTAAACATCCAAGAGAGGTTTTTTCTCATCACGGGTTGAAGAACAAAAGACTCTCTCAGTTTTTGCAATGGAGTTACGAGCAGGGATAATTGAAGACATCTTTGAGGCCTATTTTTCCATATTTTCAATTTTCCGTTTCAGTCCCAATCTTGCAGAAGCTGTTACGGCCAGCTGGGGACGAATTTGGTGAAACCAAAGGAGATTGTTGTCCAACACATGCCCATATACAATAACCTCTTTCATTTTTCTCCCAGGTGTCATCATTGAAGAGAAAATCACGTCTGATCAGACCCTTTTTTCGTACAAAACCGGTCCGTCTTTCATGGCAGAAAGCTCCAAATTTTGTGGGAGTGGTGGCTATTTTTGGCCGAGGCAGTTAAAACGACTTCTGAAACTTATTGGGATTATCTACCCTATTTATTCAGATGATTTTAATGTAAAAGGGTTTGACCTGTGAGGTTCCTGGGAGCATGGGCCGTGTATGACCAAAGAATATTTTTTGTAATATTTAGATGATCAATCAGCAATGAGCATGTTTTCTTTTACAGGATTCCTGTGTGGTGAAATTGGTGGTGTTTTTCTCTGTTTAATGTTTTTCTTGTGATCATTATGCTTGTTTTCATTTCTTATTATCAGAAGGAAAGTAATAGAAGTAGAATTTATCAGCAGATACTCTGCCTCTGATCTTTTTATGATCTTTATGTTTTCTACTAAATCTTAGTTCATGAATTCTTAGCTGCTCCCGTGCCTGGCTTTTACCTCACCTATTTCTTGCTCAAATCAACGCCATCCATACTTAATTCGATCCAATATTGCCACTACCTTTCCCTATGAAAGAACTTTGTCCAAAGATGAGAGTGAATCTCCTTGTTTAAAACGCAGACCCCATTTACCCAATGGCCCTCCATACTATTCCAAATCAACCATTTAAAAACCCCAACCCATGTTCTTCATAACTAGCCTAATACCTCTTCAAACAAAGCTATATTAGATAGAGAGATCCCTCTCTGAGTCTTGGAGGGCTATATCCAAGACTCGAAGTGGTTTTGATGTTGCCTCTGTGACTGCCTCACAGCCTTGGGAAAACTACATAGTGCTAACACCTCTTTTGAAAATACCTGTAGGTTAGACTGTTATCTTGACGCTTTGATTCCATTACATTTACACATATTCCAAGACAATTGAATCAAAAAATAGATCAAATAGCTAACATGGTGTTA
>CBVK0100364833.1:1698-12398 GCA_900067695.1 Picea abies
CGAGCCACACACAATCTTGTTGAGGAAGGTGTGGTGGGTAGAGAGAGACATGCGAAGAGTGCAGAGACAAGAGGATAAGCTCTCAGGCTCAATTAAGAACTGAGGAACGAGCGTTCTGGTCGTAGGAAAATGGCTAGAAAGGTTATGATACAAGTTGATAAACGAGGATAATCCTCCTTGCTTGGTATTGTGTAACCATCACCAAGATCCCATGGGAGGAGAGTAACCTCCGTCCCTACTATCATTGAGCCAGAAGAAAGGATTTTATCTTAGAGCATCATGGTCTAGCTTGGGGGTGGTCAGTGGTAAATTCGTTAGGAGTGACTGAGAAAATGGTTGGGAGGAAACAAACACCCCTTTCAGCAGTTGCTCCATGTTATCTGGTTCTGATAAGTATTTTCCTACTTTATGTATTGAACCGAAATAATGGATGAATGCATGATTTTTCGTATATATGTGTATTTATATGTGGTTTCTGTGTGGAATGGTCATGATATGTGTATGCATTCATCTCCTTGTGTTTCTGTGTGGAATGGTCATGATATGTGTATGCATTCATCTCCTTGTGAACTTATGCTTCTGACTGATAGTCTGTATGCCCCAACTTAGTCCCTGAGGCTCCTTAGGACTTGAGCTTGGAAGTTGGTCAGGACTCCAGGCCCAAGTCCTTAACCATTTCATGATAAAGCTCAGGAAGGATAGCGAATTTCAAGCCATGATAGGGGAGGTCTCTTCATTTGGAAGACGAACGGACGAGATCCGTTTGAGAGGACCCATATGACCAATACCTAGGAATATTAGGCCAAGCCCGAGGGAGCTAAGTTCTTTCTGACTCTGGAGCTCTAAAGTCCGGGACTTCAGAGTGTTGTCGGCCCTCATAGTCATAAACTGATCGAGGATGACCGAGAGTTACGGTTACCCATAAGGTTGACCAACGTTAGGAGCTTCCCTAGGTGGTTAGGTGAACCTATATGACCAACTAAACTGGGATCTGAAACCTCGAAGTCTGGATCCGTGAAGAACCCAGAATCGTAGATCGAGGGATCCTTCGGGTTCTTTCCCAGTCGTCAATATACCAGGGATGCATAGTGCTATCCCCTTTAGATCGGAGATTGGATGCTTCAGGATATGAGATGAGTTTGCATCACAAAATTCCCAAATGTCGAATTCCTGAGGTAATAAGAGTCATAGATCTATAAATCTACGTGGTCGGATCTCAACCATGAGATATGAGGAATGTTAGAAGTATGTCAGTCTAGGATGACGTGATGCAGTGATGTCACCTAGGGTGATGTGGACCCCATCTTGACGTTCCATGTATCACCCAGATTCATGTGTATCACATACCCTATAGGCCCATTGGAATGTAACACGTGTCACCCTGACCCATCCTATGTGTCAGTTCCTGGTACGTGTACGCCTAGCCAACGTGGTTAGTGAAGTGACCGGGACTTCGAGACTTTGGGATCTGGGATGTAGTATTGTAGAGAGACCAAACAGCCCAAAGGCCGGAGCCACGTGGTGAGCTTACGAGTCTCATGCGTAGATAGTGAAGAGGCGTAAAGCATCGAATTCCTCCACAGATGATATAGGAGAAAGAGAGTAAGTCCAATCATGGGATTGGATGGTGGATGGTCTTCCACCGTGGAGGGAGGAACTTGGAAATATTATGTTTGAGGTGGATCCATGTGGGTGTCACGTGGCCCTCAACCAATGAACACCTAAAGAACTTCAGAGAGATATATCCACCAGTTTTGGGCTTGGTTTTGAGGATGGAGACTGTGGTTGGAGAACTTTGGATGAGTAGAATGTGGTAGAGACCCAGAATGAAGGGTTTGATCACTTAAGGAGAACAACATTTTGAGACCCCATCCCTAGGAAATCCACTCAGGGGTCAGGTGTGTTACACTTAGAGTGTCTTGTGTATACCCAAATTAGCTCACGATGTCAAAATATTTGTCACAATACCAACCTTCCTAACATTTTAAGTCATCAAAACTATGGTGATCTTGGAATGTTTCTCTTAATGTTTTTTGAGCATTGAAATAAAATTTTAAATAAATCAAAGTAATCTCTTATCTTTCTTAAGGTCCAATAGACCAATTCTACTCTCGGTGGACCTTTTTTTCATAGTATTTGGTAGATTTTTATTAAATAAAAAGACTATAACTAGCTACAGAAAGATTACATCCAAAAATTATTCATAGATGCCCAACTGTAGAAAATATATATGCTATCTATATGTCAACAACCTATTATAATGATGTCCACAGGAAAAATGATCAAGTACTTCTAAGAAGTGTATATTCGACAAAACATACTAGATAATCTAAGAACCTTACAAAACATAAAAACTAGTAGAAGACATGTCTACTCCCTGCTTCTTTGAGTGTTGTATTTCCTTTTTTTGGAGCTAAATACTTAATTTTCATTACATCATCAAGACGGTGCATTTTTGTTTCCTCATTCAACTTTCCATAATTGGAATTCACCAATTGGACCCACTGTCCCATCTGTTTAAACCACCATGGCTAAGGATAATATCATTCTCGTATTCATAAACGTGTGATAACAAAATTGCGGGTATGCATAAATGAGCCCCCCATCTCATCTCATAAATACTTTTGCAATATGATCTGATAACCGCACACATGGCCATGTGACACCTTACTCCTTGATATGTGGCTTATAGCTCATGAACAACCATGGAATGGGTTGAATGACTTGATTTCCATTAATGCCAATAACCCCCTCTTTTAAGAGGGTGGTTTTATTAGCATAATGATCAGCAACTTGATTGTTCTCTCAGAGTACATGGAAGAATATGTGTGTGGGTTTTGACAGTTAGTCATAATGTTGCTTGATCTTTCTGGAGATAAACAAGGAGTGTCCACTCAAAACATTGGACGTTTCAATATTTTATACACAGTTTAGATGGACAATGTTTATATTGGAGAAGTTAATGGCCTCTTTTTATCCTATTCAAGTATTGCATTTAGAGTATAATCAAAGACAACAATATTTGAAACCAGTTTCTCGATGACGAGCTTAGAATCCCCTATGATGATCAAAGAGCAAATATTAGCTTCAATTTCTAACTGTATCCCTTGCATTAACGCATAAGTTTCCACTAAATTATTAGATGCAATGCCCAGACCCCAAGCATATGTCAATACCATTGTTCCTCCAGGGATTAGTATAGCACCCATTCCTGTACTTGCCACCCCACTCAATAGACATTAATCATCATCATCATTATAATAGAGACATATGTATATATTTCCATTAAATTTTTGTATTCACTCTGTAATTTATTTTTTACTATGACTTATGACTTATTGGAAAACTTTAAATAAAAGTTATGTTTTTTTTTTCTTACTCAATTTAAGTGAACACTCCTCTCTCGTGTGAAAAAATGGTTCCCGATTCTAATTTTACCTTGACAATGCATGAAGTGTTGTGTTTAAGCAAGAAATCGTTATGTTTAAGTATACACATATTTCACAAGTTGAAATCGTAGTAATGCATATTGTTTTATGTTGTGATCTTTTTATTTATTTACGATGATAATGATTATTATTATTATCCACTAAGATTAATTTTGATATGTTTATGTATAATATTAATTTAATTAATTTGATTTATCAAGTTGTTTTTATGATTGAATAATTTGAAAATGATATTCTAAGTTTTTATTTTTATTTTTGTGAGTTAACTAGCTATGGGATATGTTTTGTTACAATTGTTTTTAAATCATATCTCCTATCTTTGTAGATTGGACATTTACAAAGAAAAATGTTTTCATCCTCTACATTATTCACCTCATAGATATTACAGATTTTTATAGTGCCACAATGTTCTAGATCTTGTCAAATGTTCCATTTCATTATATAAATTAAATCATCAAAATTAAAAAATATATATATAACATAACTTTATCTCAAAAAAAATAAAAAAATTGAATATTATTTTTGGGATTAAGTACATAGTGTAAGTCATTAATCTATGACTCATATTCCCAAAAATAATATCTAATATCTTACACTGCGCGAAAGCCCCTATATACTTAAAAAAATTGAATTTATTTACTTTTTACTTCACTTCAATAAACCAATTATAAACAATAAAAATTAAACACCATCATTTTCCACATTCTAATTCACTACCCAAATTTCTTCAAAGTAACCATAACCACCCAAAGTTATTGAAAGCAACAATAACAATAAAGTGTGTTAAATCTTGTACAAGATACGATGTCCCATGCCTAGAAAAGCAAAGCAAGAACAATGACCCGTCTTGATACTAACAACGGTGTTGCATCAAAACACTTAGGTTGTACATATTTTATTTGCATTGACCAATACAAATACACCTTATGGAGCGGCATTATTCTTGCATGCATATTTCAAATTTAATTATGCAATTGATTGACGTGACGTATACACATTGAATATTCACCATGTCTTATATTTTGTGCTGCGTCCGGTGAAAGCGGTGGTGTTCTCAACGCACACCAGTGCTCGCCAAGTGTGCTGGTAACCCTATAGAATGTTGGCATCTTACAAGACTTTAATAGTTGTTTATACCAGTGCTCGCCAAGTGTGCTGGTAACCCTATAGAATGTTGGCACCTTACAAGACTTTAATAGTTGTTTATAATCGACAAGAGTATGAGTCAACAAATTTAACTAAATTTGAAGTTAATTAAATTCGACTTTTCTTCAGAGTCATTAATTTTTCCTTAGAATTGTTTCCAAAGTCCAGAAATTCCCATAAGTAATCGATGGAATGTGGAACCCGTTGTACTAAACTTGGAATTTGACATCAATAGGTGCCATGAAAAGTTTGAATAAGTCCGAAAATAAATTGACATAGTTGTTTCGTTACATTGCAAACTAACTAGGTAACCACACATCAAATTGGGGTTGTTATCACACCTGCAACACCCAAATTTTGCAAGGAATCCTACTCACACCTATTGGTTTTGTTTAATTATACTACAATCTATTAGTTTAATTTCATTTTGTAGTATAGTAGATATTCGATTCTTATCATTTTACAATAAGGATGGAAAAATATTAGCTTCATTTTGTAGTATAGTAGATACTTGATTCGTATCGATTCACAAGAAAGATGGAAAAATATTTTATAGTAATAGAAGTTTTTTTAAAACATTGAGACGCTGAACTATGTCCATATATTATGATTTTTAACGCATTAATCCCCTATTACACTATAACCTTTAACCATTCTTATCCTAGATTTTATTATGACACCTAACACATCTTCATTTCATATATGCTATATTCACTAATCCTTATGACCCCTGATACAATCAACCCTTGACATCACTATGATATCAAACACATTAATGACCCTTTAGCTCCTATGGCTTTTAACATGATAAACCCCTAACATGTTACAACCCCTACCACAATCACCCCCTAATGCACTTTGACAATTGACATAATTTCCCCCAACATCTTATGGCCTTGTTATCCTCCCAGGTTAGGGGTAACTAAGAAGATGATGTTTTGAGGTCTATAGGTTGAAGACATGGAGTGTCAAGAGTCAGATGAGCGGACAAAACCCTTCCTCTTACCACACATCACCATTGATAGACAACAACAGTGTCCACCACACCAGCTTGGCCCACAGAGGACAACATGTCTTGCTTCATCAGGTAACTAGTCCAGTCTCGTGGTAAGTGTCATTTTAATAATTGAAGCATTTGAACATGTTGTGAAGAGTCGTTTCTTAATTATGAAAATGTTTGCTTGGAAATTATACCTTTTGCCTCATTTCACCTTGGTGGTTGACATGGTTTCCTAGTAAGTGGGTCACCTTCATGAAAAGGGTTGCTACTAGGGTGTCTCCTGGAAGGGTCATCATACCATTCGTGCATGTACTTATCACTTTCCACACATTTTCCCTTTTGTTTCCTTATCGTTTTGGTTTTTCGACTTATTGACCCCAAGAAGAGCTTGTACCTCATTTCATAGGAAGAGGATTTACTTCTTTCTACTTCTACTTCTTGGGCTGACCCAGGTTCAGATCTGAACAGGTTTCCAACAAAACCCTCTAAAACTATCAACCCTCCTGGTAAACTAGAAGGAAACACAAAACACAGAGTGTAATGCATAGTCTCACCCAAAATAGTTCTATGGGTGACTGCAATGCTCAGGTGCTTGTAGTCTAGGAATGAATGGGGATATGGTATTTCCTTTTATCCTCTTCATGCATTAAACTGATTATTTAATATATTATTCCTAGGGTTTATTCACATGTTAAGCCCATGCATGCATTCTAATAGATCTAACTCAACTATTCATTCATCCATTCATAAACTAACTATTGATAGAAGGTAAAAATGCAAGAAACATCATAGACAACACATGTTTTATCGTGGTTCACCCCCTCCTAGGCTATGTCCACAAATATATGGCTTCTATGCTCTTTTATTTAGATTTATGCAAAATATGGCGCTGCGCGCACTACATCTCCCATTATACAATCATGAAAAAGGTTCAATAACCTCTGTGAGGCGGACTAAATCACACTAGGCTCCTAAGCCTGTGATCTAACTCTCAAAGTATTGG
Organism: Picea abies; assembly: GCA_900067695.1. NCBI lineage: Eukaryota > Viridiplantae > Streptophyta > Pinopsida > Pinales > Pinaceae > Picea > Picea abies. Next base: position 8,297 of record CBVK0100364833.1, read on the forward strand.
CCTACTTGAATTTTCTACAACTCAACAACTTTACAACAATATTAGAACAATAACTGAACTAGTATTCGACAAGTATAGAACTAGTCCTCTCTCCAAGAACCCCGACCTAGACCTCCTAGGTTCTTATTTATACTATCTTACAGGCTTATACTCATTACAATATTTACCAAAACCTTAACCTTAACATGGTTAGGTATAACTACTTGCATGCCTCTCGTGCTGCTTCTCTTGCATGTTGCTTTTCCTCACACATGTTTCTTTTCCTGCCATATGTTCTTCTCCAAAATTATACCTTTTCCTCCAAAATTGGGTGTTTCCCCAAAATAGCCCTGCGCCCAATAGGCCCCCAACACCGACATGTGGCTCATCTCGAGCCACTTAGGTAGTGAGCGGCTCCCTGCACTGCCCTATCCAGAATAAATAACTTTTATTCTAGTTCCTTTCCTTTTCCTTTCATCTCCGAAACTATGTTTGTCAGTGCCTCCACTGTCTGCGTTGTTATCTCCTCCTGCATCAATGTTGTGCTCTCTGCTTATGCCTATTCTTTACTTGTCTTCTCCTCCTCCAACTGTGCAATCACCTGTGTTGCTTGTTCTTGGAGGGGTTCCAATTTCACTTGTATTTCTTGCTTCTGCATCTATGTTGCTTTCAACTTTGTCTGAAACTTCTTCATGTTTTGAGTGCCCTTCAAGCGTTCTATGATGCTCATTGTCTTCTTCCTTTGTTTGAGCTCTTGTATGGCAGTGTTGACTCTTTCCTCTTTCTGGTCCCATTGTTGGACTTGCTCATCTTCTTCCAGTGTTGTCCATAACTGTGCGACTCTGTTGAACAATTCTTCCGTTGCCCTTGCTTGGTTTTCCATCTCATATATTTGGAGTGAAACTTCTTGTTTTCTTTGTTCTCAGACCTCGGGAGGAGTCGTAAGGTTAATCCTTTCCTTGAGATCCTCAATCTCTTATTTGTATTGATCAATTGTTTGTGCAATGAGGTTGATTTCTCCTCTATGCTTCTCTCTATTGCTTGCACATTGTTTGGGATGTGGTTCTAAGACGTTATAAATCCCCATTCCAATCTATCTGTGTGTTATTTATCCTCATCCTTCTCTCCAGTCAATTGGATGCATGTAATTTGAAGCATCTACGCGACTCCTTTGCCCAGTTCTAAGCTTGTTGCATCAGTGTGGGCCCTGGACTGCACTTATTGCATGACACTGGCCTGGAGCCCGTACAATGCCTTAGTGGGTATCTGTGCCTTGACCATTTCCACTTGATCCACATCCTCCAGGGGTTTATGCATAGTCCCCTGATCGAATCTGATCATTTGACACGTTACAAAGAATGTTTCCCTACTCTAGACGATGAACTACAATGTCTCTTCACCTTCTTTATGCACAAGCGGCCACTGTGTCTTTTCCTGTTGCTGCGCGGTGGCCTATGGTCATGCTTGTCTTCTTAATTGTTGTATGTTTTCATGGACCTCTAGAAGCTTTGCCATGATTTCCTCCCATTGCGCTTCTGCAATTATGACCACTTCTTAGCTCCTGTCTTGGACCTTGTCCGCGAATAGCTCTTCATCATCCTCTGCCAGGGTGATGTTTGGGTCCTCTGTTTGTATTTTCTCTTCTGGCACGTGTCTTTTTCTTGCACGGGCTTCCTCATTGTCTATGAGGGATGCACCCCACTTGTTGCACCTTCGGCTCTTCCTTTTGTAGCCTGTGCAGTATCCTTCTTCCCATTCTATGGCCGACTTCATGTCCTTGTTGCGATTGGTGTCCTCCTTGGCCGTGTTGGTACTGTGCTACTCCCACTTGGTTGAGTCTGCATTGTAGTTGTTCTATTATTTCCAGTCGGGCTACCTGTTCTCGCTGACGAGCCTGATTCGTCCTTATCCTTAGTCTTAGAGGACTATGTTGTTCTTGTCCTCATGGTTGGTTTTGCTATAGGTAGCTGCCACTACGCAGACCAATCTTTGATGATCTAGTCCACTTCCTCTCTCATGATGAAATACTACATCTTGAGTCATGCCTTCTTGGGATCCCTGGAAGCTTGGATCCATACATGATGCCTGGATGTCATGAATTTGGCTATCCCATCTGTCTCCTGCACGACCTCCATCGGTATGCGCCACACATTCGTTGTGCATTGTTGGATTTCTTATAGCATCATTGCAAAAACAATGTTGTTTTCCTGCTGCATTTTGTTGTCCTTTTCCTGCCATAGGGACTCGTATCTGTCCGCATAACACTTCCCCATCCTGTCCAAAAATTTCGAGAATTTGGGCTCCTGCCACCTCACCAATGCTATCAAGATGATCAACCATGAGTAATGGAAGTCGGTTCCGTTATCTTATGTGTCTCAACAGTCTATTAAGAACTGGTTCAACAGGTACAATGCCTAGTTGAACATAACCCCCTTCGCGCACTACACGACTGTTGCAATAACGCCTACTGGCACTTCCTCTCTGCAAAATTTCCTTAAAATTCTACACACCATTAGCTTGTTGGTGAACCTTGTCGCATTATCATTGATGCCTTTTATGACAATTCCTCTATTGCCTCAAGTAGTGTTGAACTGTTCTTTAGCCTTCTCTACTATTTATTTTTCATGCGCCTTGTTATCTAGGTATTCTTCGGGCTACACGTTGACTGTGGGAAATCTTGCGATCTTGGCAATCAATGCCACATCGATATGCATCGATCTATCCATCCATAGGATGCCTCCGTGGACGCAGACGACTAGTTGTTTGACACATAGTCCGGCATTCTTACCATGCCCAAAATGCAGTATGTCCAATAGGTTCATGATTCTTGATTTGTAGAGCCCCGTTATCCAGTGCACGAGCTCCAATATGGGTTTACATAGGGGTCCAATTTCCCATGTTTTAATGAGATAATTTTCCTTGACCAACTCTGGAAACTTGTCTGCATCGCACACATCATGCTTGGCATACCTAAGCTTAGGTACCTTTCCCAGCATATCATCCACATTGATGAATGTTTCTAGGAGATAGGGGAGTGTAATCTCCATGGTGTCTGGTGTCTTTCTTTTCTGTCTCGTAGCTTATGTGCCTACCTCTACTGCGTTTGCATCTGCGCCCTCTTCTTCCCTTCCGGACTCTGACCGATCGGTGTTGTCCTCAACCAACACTTCCTCTTTCTTAAGGGATTGTTGTGGTCCCATTGTTTCATCGAGCTTCGCAGGCGTCTTTGGGTTAGGGTTCAAAACACCATTCTAGGCCCCGGAGCTCTGCACTATTTCTCCATGCTACGTTGTAGAGGTCTCTTCCTCGACCCGTGTCGGGATAATGGATTATGGCTCCGAGGTGGTAACATCCTCCAAATCAACCACATTTTTAGGTCGTCACATTCTTTCCTTACACCTTTGAACCTTCCGAGTAATCTAGACGAACTGTCCCGGCGTGTTGAACTTTGGTGGAGTCATCCTCTCTCATATTCACACACTTGCTTGTTCTTGCGTAAACTGCTAGCTAGCACTATATTTCTCTCTCTGGGCTAAAAAATTGCTAAGTGTTGAATAACTATATGCTTTCTTCCTTTTATAGACTCGGTCGTATTCACTTTTTAATTTTCACGTGCATTTGCACCAACTTTAATTTTTCATGTGCGTTGTCTTCTTATGTTTGTTGCGGTAATTACTACGCACAATTTTTTTTTTCAGTATTTTTGTATTTTCTTTCTTTTGTATTTTTGTATTTCTTTTTCCCTCTTTTTTTCCTTTTCCCTCTTTTTATCATTTTTCTATCCTAACTTCTACTATAGTACACTATATGCATGCTTTTCTCACTGTGCTGTAACTTTTAAGCATTAGGAGGTCGACAGTCCCTGTACAGTATCAGTCGAATTCCATTGATCATTCCTTTCAATTTTGTTCCTGCCAAATCCTTTAGCTGTACAGATCCCCCATCTGTAATAATCTTTACTTCATATGTCCCTAGCCAATGTGTAGTGTCCCCAAGGCCGAGCCCTGTAGTGAACCATGTTCTGAAAATAATTGTAATTATGATTTATAGGTTGGTGAGCCGAGTTCTTATAAGCTAGAGGCTTATGTGTTATTAGGCCAGGGAGCCTAAGTGTTGAAGGCCA
>CBVK0100364838.1:0-11982 GCA_900067695.1 Picea abies
TTATTAGTACATGCATGAGATTTGTATGTACTAGCTACACATGCATTTCTTGTACATGTACACTAGTATGTATGAGTTTTCATGGCTTACTCACTAATAGTGTCAATTATTTGTTATGAATGTGTGAACCATGTTTCTTTTCCTTTGTACCACGAGATACCTTAACTTCGGGACGAAGTTTCCTGAAGGGTGGGTGTATGTAACAACCCTAGTTGAATATATGCTTAGGGATTATTAAGTAAAATTAATTAGATAATTAATTGTCCTAATATAGTTTTAATTAAACAATGATTAGCATTAATAATATTAATTAAATATTTATTTATTAATTAATTGTTTATAACTTTTGATTAATTAATTAATTACATGTCACATTCAATGACTTGGGTAATAAATTTAAGGGGCTTAATAATTTTAATTTGTTTAATTAAATGCTTTACGTATGCGGGAGGGGATAAGACATTAAAGAAGGGGATAAGACATTAAAGAAAGGGATCAGATATTAAAGGGGGAGATAAGGAAATTAATGAGGGGAGGAGAGTCGATGAAGGAGGATATGATGGGGAAGAGTCTTACAGGGAGGACATTCATTCTTTTGGAGGAGGAAGCATTTTGAGGGGGAGGATATATTTTTCTATGGAGATCTCTGGTGTGAGGAGTTTTGTTTTGGAGGTTTTTGGTGAATCAGAAGCAGGGGGCACCGGTTTGCTGGGGGTTTTGGGCACGAGGGCCAGGATATCCTTACGGTATCTTGGAGCTAGGGAGCCGGACAGGCTACTCCTAGCTGGCAGGGAGGAAAACACGGTTTTGGGCAGTGTTTGACACAGTTTCAACTTCAGCATTGGACCAACGGAGCAGCGGGATTTAGCATTAGAACCAGGTAATTTATTTATGAAATTGCTAAGTTAGGTGGATGAATATGTAATCTATTTCATGCTGTGATTAAATTTAATTTTTTTTGTTGATTATTACATGCGTTTACGATGATTAATGAAATATTGCACATTGAAAGAAATTTATGTTTAATTATACGAAATTTTTAGGGTTTAAATAATTAAGGTTCCTACATCTAGATCTAGGTGGATCTAGGGAGATCAATTAGTGTCTGCACCTACCGATTTATCCAATAACAATTATATTCACACACTACAAGGTGCCCAAGTGAATTCTACATCATGTATGTATGTGGACCAAAATGTGACATTAATCTACTGCTTCTATGAACAATGTAATACAAAGGAACATGTCTCTTCAAAATGCAACATTGAATGAAATCTACGAAGTGTTTCATTCATCCTTCTTTGAGTTGAGTCCTACATTAAAGTAGAATCAATATTGAATAATTGGAAAATATTTATGACAAAGTGAAGAATTGTTATCAATAATTAGAATAGGGATGTACAATAGAATTATTGAAAGGTTTTAAGCACTAACTTTGTCTTTAAAAGACCAAATACAAGTTACTAGTGTTTCTAATATTCTTAGAATGACAACAATGCAAAATGTTCACGATGGTGATTTTTTTGCAAGCGGGAAATGAATTATGCATTAACTCTAAATATAACGTTATCAAAGATGGCTCATTATTGTGATAATCACTAACCATTAAACATAGTTGCCTTTACATTACACAAAGCACAATGATATGTGATAGAAATAGTGAGTACAAGGCGACAAAAAATGAGACACACAAATGTAACATTGTTTCAATTCAAATGTAAAAGGGTGTCCTTTAATAAAAATAGAACATTTAAGAAGATAATTGTAAGTTAAACATAAAACAATTTAATTTAAACTGAAAAGGCTACCACAAAATTATATTGTTCCTATGGTTAGTTTTTTCGTCAATTCCCACTTTACTCAAAGAAAAATGGACATGATGATAAAAAAAATATAAATATTTATACAAAATAAACACCATAATGCAAAACAAATCAATGAAACAATAAAAATGGGATATTACCGTATTTATACACAATATCCACCATAATACAAAACAGTTCCATAAATCATCAAGAGTGACTATTACAATATGTCTCAAGATATTTTAATTTCAATATATCCTAATATAAAGAATGTGAAGCACTAAACCCAAAGGCCATTGTCTTGATATTGATTTGGCACATCTTACCTTATCCTACCCATGGCCCATGATTAGAACACGCCACATTTTTTATTTATTAAAGCCCACATTATTTGTAACATAAATTATTTCTATTTTTTATTTATTAAAGCCTAGGTTATTTGTAATAGAAATGCCACATAAACCAACCACTATTGCACTGTTCACAACCTTAGTTTGCTCACTTTCTCCAAGTGTGCTTTCCATGCAAACATTATTTTGACCTTGATAAGGATATTTACATGTAAAGGTAGTTGACACTCTACCTCTTATATAGGTTTTCTTTGCTCTCTATTTTTCTTTGAGTATTCGTCTACACCTATTATGCTCGAAACCCCACCTTTGTGGTTTTTCATTAAAGGATTGCAGGGTTGTTAATTTCCTTTTCTTATTGTTGTTTGTTCTTATTAGTCCCTACCCTTTGGGCTGGTAGGGACTAATAGTAATTGATTTTTAGTTCCTGCTATTAACTTGGCACAAAACCCAATAAATTTGCAGTTTTTTATCTAAAGTCTTTGGAAATTCATACAATTTGATTTGAAATTTAATTAAGTTAATCTATGTTTTGAATTTGACGTCTTATTTGGCCTTTTCCCTGTTGATGTTTGGACAATGTCGGGAAGACATTCTCTAAAGATAATAATTAATAATATAATTATTATTGATTGTTATATATATTATATAATAAGTAAACGATAATAACAAATAGTTATTGATTATTCAAGGGACGCATCCTTTCATGGATGGTCAGCTTATGTTACCTATATATGGAAAACTCATCATTGTAATAGAATATATCTCATACCTCATATGAATAAAAACCAACATGGTATCAGATCTAGATTGGGTTTGACTCCCTCACGGGAGGGCCCAAGAAAATGAGAAAGCTATTAGTCAAACCTAGCCTATTGGCTACAACTATTTTGGAGAGGAAGAGAGGCAAATTACACATACAGTGATCGAGAATGAAATCAGTTAAAAGTCACTTATATCTATTTGAATGGGCGGTGTGCCTCATGGGCCCCGCACCCTATTCCATTAAAATGATGAGAAACATATACAATGTTTTTATTCGCGCTCTCTCTCTCTCTATTGTCGTTGTGGATTTAATGTTCACACCGGGACAAGACATTGTTTTTCAACCTTGTATAATTTGTAGGTGTAGCATCGTTTCACATGACTCTCATGTGGGCTCTCGGCTCGTTCTGGATGACATGGAAACGATGGTAAAAATACACCCAACCCACTGGAAATGAACCGGGGTTTGCATATTGGAATTCTCCTCGTCTCCTACACTTTGGCCCAATGAATTTTATTGAAGTGACGTCATGGTCTTCGCCTGGAGGTTCAATGAATACACTGGTAAGCGACAACTTTCATGTGATTGATGGGAATTGTAATTAATGAGGCTTGAGAGCATCCCATGATGTGATGAATTCAAGTTGTGTAGCATGTTTGATAATAGATGCCCAGAACACTCAAAGAGTTCTTGTATTTTTGTTACCACTTGAAAATGAATCAGTAACCGAAATCATGAGAGAAATGTTTCTTCATTTAAGAAAAACATGTCAAGCTCAATTAAAGAAATCCATACAAGAAATGTTTTTTCGTTTAAGAAAAAACGATGAATGGCTCAAATAAAGCAATCGATGCACTAAGTTTTGCAGTTACTTAGTTGCAACATATCATCTTTTCCTATGAGAATTCCTTTTAAAGATCGGGAAAAACTACCAAAAGTTGCAAGTATAATCTGCGCCAAGTTAAAATACAAGAAAGGTGTCTCCATCAGAGGAGGAGTTCTAGATCCATCTTGCTTTGTAAAGAGCATGGATCATGTATTTGTTTGAAGAGTGATATATGCTCTTTAAATGTTTGCTTTGGTGCGCTACATTTAGATTATGTGAGAGCCAATCTAGATGGATTCCAAGTGTGGATATGCGGTTTCACCCAGTACGTGAATATGTTCAGATACAGAGAGGCACACATGGAGGGAAAAGACCTTCCAACGTGATGTCAAGAAGAGACATTCCCAGTACATGAGTCGAGCCATGAGATGTTGAGGAAGCAGGCATGGCAGCAGTTCCAGTGTATGTAGAGGCACTCCCAGAAAGGGAGGCGGTACTACATCCAAAGGGAGTAGAGATTGAGTTAACTCCAGATAAGGAGGAAGAGCTACCTTCGGTGTCAGGGGGAGTAGAGACAGAGGAGGAGTCACCTCCATCTCTAGAGGGAGTGTTGATGTTTCTCAGCTTCCTAAGACATTGGTTTCATGAGGGAACCTCGATATATCAAGCATGGTCCAAGATTACTTAGTATGATTAGCATTTACCTACATTTCTGTGGGCAGAGGCATCCATGACTGCAGTGTATGTTCAGAACATAAGTCCTCATAAGACTTTGAGGAACATGACTCTCAAGAAGGCCTTCACCGGAGTGAAGCCTAAGGTTGGACACTTCAGGATATTTGGGTGTTCATCATACATTCATGTACCCAAGGAGAAAAGGACCAAGCTAGACCCTTCAGGAAGAAATGGTACATTTGTGGGGTACAATGAGTCTTCGAAGGCATAAAAGATCTACATCCCTGGTCAGAGACAGATTGAGGTGAGCAGAGATATTACCTTTGAAGAGGAGGTATCCTTCATGAGATCTAGAGGATCTCACATGGATATTGATAGTGAGAAACAAGACGAGATGGGTCCTTCTCCCCCTCCAATTGATGTTCCCAAAGATATTGTAGTAGGTCAGAAGAGACCTACATGGACTCGTCAAACTCTGCAGGAGGCAGAAGGACATGCAGCTCCTCGTGGTACCTTCCGAGAGAGCAAGAGACCTCATAGATATTCGTGCTATACTGCAGCTATGAGCCACATCATTCATTTTGAGCCTTCCTGTTATGAGGAGGCAACTAGTCATCCAGTATGAAGAGATGTCATGATGGAGGAGTATCAATCCATCATGAAGAATGATGTGTGGGATATTGTTCCGAGACCTTAAGGGAATCCTGTAGTGACTTCCAAATGGATCTACAAGATCAAACACGCAGTTGATGGGAGCATCGAGAGGCACAAAACGAGATTTGTTGCTAGAGGATTCTCTCAGGTGGAGGGAATAGATTATGAGGAGACATTTTCTCCTGTTGCTCAATACACTTATATCTGGATGATTATTTCCCCTACAACATCCATGGGTTAGAGATTACATTAGATGGATTTAAAGACAACCTTTCTCAATGAAGAGATTAAGGAAGGAAGTATTGGTGCAGTACCTTCCTGCAGATGAGCAGGTTGTTGATGTTCTTACCAAACCAGGATGAAGTTTAAGTACTTCCGTGACAGACATGGTGTGGCAGAGAATGCCTCCTTCACTGAGAGGGAGTGTTTATGTTTGCAGCTTCCTGAGACATTCTCCAGATCGTACTCCTATCTAACTGAGTTGATTTGATCTATGATGACACTTATTCGAGAAGGGATAAGTGGGGCACTTATCTGAGAAGGGATAAGTGTGGTTGGGCTTATAACCCAATGTCCCATGTGGAGAGCACATGAGGACATGTCAAGGGAGTTGACCCTTGATGTCATACACTATGGGAGTTGACCCTAGTTTTTCTAGAGGGTGTAGCCTCTAGAAGTCCACATGGAGTGCCATGTGTGACAAACTTTCTCCAGATCATACTCCTCTTTGAATTGAGTTGAGTTGATATGTGAGGACACTTATCCGAGAAGGGATAAGTGGAACACTTATTTGAGAAGGAATAAGTGTAGTTTGGCTTATAACCCAACGTCCCATGTGGAGAGCACATGAAGACATGTCAAGGGAGTTGACCCTTGATGTCATACACTATGGGAGTTGACCCTTTGTGTTTCTAGAGGGTGTAGCCTCTAGAAGTCCACATGGAGTGCCATGTGTGACAAACTTTCTCTAGATCGTACTCCTCTGTGAATTGAGTTGAGTTGATCTGTGAGGACACTTATCCGAGAAGGGATAAGTGGAACACTTATTCGAGAAGGGATAAGTGGAACACTTATTCGAGAAGGAATAAGTTCATTTGGGCTTATATCCCATCGTCCCATGTTTAAATAACATGAGGACATGTCAAGGGAGTTGACCCTTGATGTCTCACACTATGGGGAGTTGACCCTTAGTGCTCCTAGAGGGAGTAGCCTCCAGAAGTCCACATGGGAGTTTCATGTGTGACAAATCTTTTACTACTATGGAAAGATACCTCCCTAGCTAAGAGGGAGTGTTGATGTTTCAACATCGGGCATAACTTCTCCTGAATTGGGTTGTAGACCAAGGGAGATAGGATACATTTATCACAAAGGTGCACTTGTGATAAATGGGCCCAGACATTGCCCTTCCTTGATCAAGACAAGGAATAATATGGACTCGAGGTGCTTGAAGTGCTTTCCACACATCAGTTAGCATCAAGCTGACATTCACTCATAGGTGTGTGTCTGTGGTGAAAGATCCTGGTGTAGTCTTTGTCCTAGTCATATTGATTTGACAAGGAATGATAAAGACCAAACATGTTATATGCTTTTACATGCGGAACCAAAGTGAGCCTAATCTCAGAGAGAGTTAATTGGCTCAGAGGGAGATCCGCAGAAGGAGTTTCTCCTCAGTTCAGGTGGGAGAGAGATGTCTCCCAAGACTGAAAGACAAGTGTCATGAGTCTAGGGTGAAGTTTGTATACTTCAAAGACAAGAGTGGCATGTTGCAGAATGTCTCCCTCGTTGAAAGGGAGTGTTGATGTTTGGACAACATCGGGAAGACATTCTCTAAAGATAATAATTAATAATATAATTATTATTGATTATTATATATATTATATAATAAGTAAATGATAATAACAAATAGTTATTGATTATTCAAGGGACGCATCCTTTCATGGATGGTCAGCTTATGTTCCCTATATATAGAAAACTCATCATTGTAATAGAATATATCTCATACCTCATATGAATAAAAACCAACATTCCCAAGGAAAAGGAAGAAGATACCTTAGTTTATGTCTCTTTAAAGCATACCTTTGAATAGTGATTTTTCCCCAGTGAAGTAATGCTAGAAATTACTCTAGCATTACTTCTTAACATTAAATGTTAAGAAAGATTGAATGGTTGTTGTAATGTATAATCCATGCTCAGTTGATGGTCAGTTGATCTGTGGCTGCCACCTATGCCATCATGCAAGCCTATGGAACCTACAGCTGCAAACTTGTTGGTTCAACGTGTTGGTTCTCAATCTCATACGCCAAGGTTGCATGCACCTTCAGCCTTATTCATACCCCAAGGTTGCATGCACCTTCAGCCTTCTTCTTCATACCCCGAGGTTGAAATATTTTCTTCAATAAAAGTCTCGGCCCCTTGAATTTCATCCCCTTATCTTTGCACTTCCATAGATCCACCTTAGTTGTTCTTTTCCCCCTGTGTTGCACCTGGTACAAGTACTTACGCTGCACCTCATAAGAGATATATTTTTTCTTATGGAGATACCCATCTCTACAATATAAAATTTGTTTCAGGTAAATTTTATTTCTTTTTTTAAAATTACTGTCATTGTAGCCTAGGATGTAGGATTTACATATTCTTTAAATAGTTTTGAGCTTACCTGAGAAGTCGGCTCACCTCTATATTAAGGAACTGAAACTACTGGGTAATCGACTGGTTCATCTATTGAATATACAACTGCTTCATCCACATATGAATCAATTGGATCAACGGTTGCTAAGGTTGTTGGGTAGCTGAAATTTGCTTCTCACCGATCTATATACATAATAATCTCACTCATGAGCATCAGCCGCTGCTAAGGCTGGTGGGTAGCTACAGTTTACTTCTCACCGATCTATATACATAATAATCTCGCTCATGAGCATTAGACTATCGACCACAAACATAAAACTATGGATCTATACATAATACCCCAGAAAGAGAAAAAACAAGAGCATAGTTTTCCTTTTTCCTTTTTATCTACTCGAAACGACATCAACTTATGTAAGTAACTTGGGTGTACTTCAACTGCTTCGTTTTCTGGATATACAATTGTTTCTTTTGGCTCTATCTATTAGAATATAAAGGATTGTGTGCTCGTTTTACCACGATGATACCCTCGTCTCCCAACCACAGGCCGAAGCCTCCCTCTGAGCACCTTAACCTTGACCTGAGAATTCCTCCGAAAGAAAACCCTAGGCTAGATAGCCAAACAAAGAGCAGCGCATCTCTCCCCAAGGATAGCGCATCACAAAAGGCTGATCAGATAGTCCAAACCCTAGCCAAGAGATATCCAAGCCAAATACTGAAACTTGTTGATGCTGCAGCTGCACCTGCAACCCTCCTCCAAACCTGCGCACCAGCTACACCTACAGTGCGCACCAACTGGGAAAACTGCAGTCCTGAGATGTGACAAATGAGAAACTGGCGCCCTGTATTTATAGTAATCCTGCCAGTTTACTGGGGCGGACTTCTCCTTCTAGGTAGGTGTTTGTTCAGTATATTATTATTAATTATGGCCGACTTCTTCTCTTGGAGGTTAATAGCCTAATATAAATTATATTCTTGAGCCGACAAGGCTTCTAGGGTTATTAGCCAATTCATTAGGGTTTCTCTTGCTTCCCGGAGTCTTCTATTCTCGTCAGGTTCACATGTAGAGGTAAATACCTCCCGCAACTACCATAATATTAACACTCCCTCCTAGCTAGAGAGGTATTTACAGGTAATGGACTTGAGCACAAAACATATCATTTACCCGGTAGCATCAATATAATCATATAGACTATTTCATGACTAGATCATGAGCATCACCATTACTATTAGCTGCATCATCTTTTGTAACCATACTTCATCTGAGTAATATGATGTTGAATAAGTCACTCTCACCATAGAGTGATACAAGTGGAGTAAAAGCTCTGAACTGTTTTCTGTTTGGAAAATCTATGTTCATCATTCATCTGAATGATCATCATCTCCAGTAAACTGCTGATAGTCTTCAAGGCAATTAGAACAACAATGGTCTTGAGCACAACAGACCATTCAACTGGTAGCACCACGAGCACCTGTCATTATTATCCAACTGGATAATCTCCTATGACAACTGGTACAATATCAATTTATAGAACACACCTGTGTCTATTCCCGTAGTACACAACTACAATCTAGTGGTTAACTACCACATCAAGTAACACACAAGTACTTGATCAGCAATAGTGAAACATATTCACCACAGTAGTTCTCATCTACTGTCATATAGTCTTCATAACAAACATCTGAGAGCATCCTGCATAGAAACAATGTTATGATAAAACTGTATCATCTGGGCCAATCTTTCACTCACGTTTGTGAGATCTGAAAGAATGTCTGCCACCATAGTAGTCTTCATCTGCATAAAAAAAATGTTATGATAAAAACTGAAACATCCGGGCCAATCTTTCACTCACGTCTGTGAGATCTGAAAGAGTGTCTGCCCTCAGTATATAATATCAACAACAATCATCTGGGCCAATCTTTCACTCACATCTGTGAGATCTGAAAGAATGTCTGCCCTCAATATAGAATATCAATAATAATCATCTGGGCCAATCTTTCACTCACATCTGTGAGATCTGAAAGAATGTCTGACCTCAACATAGAATATCAATAATAGGCTATCTGCCCCATTCTTCTCCACCAAGGAAGAAGGATTGTTTCTGATTTCTCAACCTGGACCATTTCCCACCCTGGGCCATTCTTCTGACACTAAACAAAGTGTAACCTAGAGAGAATGAGTCTGCCCTAGAGAAATGCTTGAACCATTCCTTACCCTGGGCCATTCCTCCGACACTAAACAAAGTGTAACCTGGAGAGAATGAGTCTGCCCTAAGGAATGACTTTCCTGGACTATTCCCCACCCTGGGCCATTCCTCCGACACCAAACAAGGTGTAGCCTGGAGAGAATGATTCTTCCCTCGAGGAATAACTGTCCCTGATTGCTGAGCCTGGACTACTCCCCACCCTGGGCCATTCCTCCAACACCAAACAAGGTGTAGCCTGGAGCGAATGAGTCTGCCCTCGAGGAGTAACTGTCCAGACCATTCCCCACCCTGGGCCATTCCTCCGACACTAAACAAAGTGTATCCTGGAAAGAATGAGTCTGCCCTCGAGGAATGTTTGTCCTGCATCAACCTCCAAATGGACGATTCTTCGAAACTGCTCACAACTATGAACTTCGAAAGAATGACTGCCCGGCGAGGCGGACCATTCTACTTGACCACTACTCAGAGTGACTGCCAAGAAGAATGACTATCCTAGACCACTCCCCATAAATGGGAAGTTGTTGTCTATGATACATCAGCAATTAGTCTGCCTCCCATGTTAACTACAATGGGAAGCCACTGTCCGTCAGAAATCTCAATCCACTTTCCGAACAGGAAAGCATCTGTCCAATCTGAACTATTACAAAGATAAATGCTCCCTCCTAACTAGAGAGTTATTTCAATCACAAAAATAAATGTTTGCGTACCTTCTTCTGGCTAGGAGAGTCTTCCCTTCTGGTTAATAGAGTTATTTCCACGAGCTCTAGCTTGAGTATGCATGTCCTTTCATCTTGGATAGAGGCTTTACCAAAATGTATGCTTATCTGCTCATCTGTGGAGATATGTATTGGAGAAAACATTTTCTTCTTTTTGGACTTCATCATGGATAGTGTAATGCTTGTACTGTAGTCTGGAACACTGTGAAGGATTCTTGTAGATGTGAACAATGGATTATATCATAGTTGGAGAACTGGAACATATCCATGTGATACTTCTTCTGTCATCATGAGATCTAATCTTCTGAGTAGTCATCTTGATGTTATAGGAAATCTTCACCACGCTTTTGTTGTGCACTGGAGGTTCTCCGCCAAGTTGTCTTCTTCTTGTTTGCATACAGGAGTATCTTTTTGGTATGCTTCAAAGTCTTGAGACTGCTCTGCATGCGCTCTTTACTCAATTTCTTCTAGAGAACATTCTTTGCATTCATCTGATGTAGAATTCTGACTTATGGATGTTTGCGGATGATATAATGACTTATATAGAAATAAGTCTGATGTACTGGAGCAATCAATCATCATAGTCTTCTCCCTTTGTCTAGGAGAACTTCTGGTTCTGGATCTCGCAATACTTTCATTCATAAGGATTCCATACACTGTTCTTCATTACAACTTTCAGTTCTTCTGCTTGATTTCTTTTGGTGAGTTCATATCAGTCTAGTAATGACTGGTTGTTCTGGAATCTTCATGTTCTTCTTTAGCTTTTGGGTTCATGGAGTTTCTTCTAGATTCCATGCTCTAGAGATTCCACTTCTTCCGTTCATCATTGTTTCACAAATCTAGATGGTCAACCAGGAATACTTTAAGGCTTCTCTTCGAAAGGTCTTCTTCTGCGGTTGAGCTGAACACGTACTATCTTTCTATGGATGCTACCATGGATATATATTTTCATCATCTTCAATTGATCACAGGATTAGCTCCCTCCTAATCCTTGCTTCATGTAAGAGTGTATATAATCTACTCCCTTCGTCTAGCTTCTGTCTCCATCCTTGTTGTCTTCTACAATATACAATAGAGTCCACGCTTCCATCTGCAACCTTATTGTCTTCTGCAATATATAATTGGCTTTCTTTGTCTTAACAGAGTCCATGCTTCCATCTTAGTTGTCGTCGTAAGTCTTTCCCAATTTCTCTTGATGTCTGGCTTCTAAGTTTCTTCGGGATCAGTTCATCTTGTAGTAGCTTCCACATGATTTGTATTTCATCCTTTCATATGTATTATCTAATGATATTCATTCTTATCTTGTTTTTCTTCCATAGGTATAGTTCTTCTTGGAACACATTATCTTCCAAGAGATA
>CBVK0100364839.1:0-12395 GCA_900067695.1 Picea abies
TCTTCCGATCTCACATCTCACTAATGAAAAGTCTAGCTATGTCAAGTGCCTGATAGGTCATACACACAGGTATAAAGTGAACACTCTTCATCAGAGTGTCTACTACTATGAAAATCGAGTCATGTCTCCTTGCCGTCAGTGGCAATCCAACAATAAAATCCATCGAAATAACCTCCCATTTCGATTTCGAAATGGCATGTGGTTTTAGTAATTCTGATGGGTGTCTATGTTTAGCCTTTACCTGCTGGCACTCCAGACATCTGGCCACATAGTTGACTATGTCGGCCTTCATTCCATTCCAGAAGAATAAGGGCTTAAGGTCTTCCCTCATCTTCGTGACTCATGGGTGAGCCATGTAAACTGATTTATGAGCCTCGCTCAGGATCAACATCCTCAACTCGTCATTTGGCGATACGTAAATCTGACTTCTAAACCTCAATAACCCATCGCTATCAAATGAAAATACCTCATATTGTGGTACCATCATGGTGTTTTGTCCGATAAAACCCTCGACCTCTTTGTACTAGTCATCATCACACTGTAAAGTGAGAGTCTTCTCACATAGATTCATCTAAAGAGGTAACACCGAAAATATGCGTGGTCTCACACTCAAAGCATCCGCCACTCGATTCACTGTTCCTTTTATGTAAGAAATCTCAAATTCGTACTTGCTAAGCAATTCCGACCAATGCCATTATCGTGCGTTCAGGTCGCTTTGCGTAAAAATGTGTTGTAGTTCACAATGATCAGTCTTTAGTTCAAATTTTTGTCCAACAAGGTAGTGTCTCCAAACCTTCAAGGCATAAATGATGGCTATTAACTCCAAATTGTGCGTCATGTAGTTCTCCTCATGCCTTCTCAGTTTCCTCGAAATGTAAGCAATCACTCGTCTGTCTTGCATCAACACTCCGCCTAAGCCTTCCTTGGATGCGTCTGTGCATACCAAGAAGTCTGCGTCCATGTCAGGGACCTTTAGTATTGGTGCTGTCATCAAAAACTCTTTAAGCCTTCGAAATGATTTTGCGCATTTCTCGGTCCAAACAAACTTCTTGTTTTTCTTTTGCAATTCCGTGATTGGATTTTCTATCTTCGAAAATCCCTCGATGAATCGTCGATAATATCCTTCCAAACCCATGAAGCTACACACTTCCGTGACATTCGTCGGTGCAGGCCATTCCATAATAGCCTTGACCTTGGCTAGATCCACAGTGATACCTTCGTCGGAGATGACATGCCCTAAGTAGTGAATCCTTGATTGATAAAAAGAGCATTTGGACAACTTTTCATACAATTTGTGCTCTCGCACACACTGTAGTACCAAGCGCAAGTGATCGTCATGCTCCTCCATCGTCTGAGAGTAGATCAAAATATCGTCAATGAATACTTGGATGAACTTGTCCAAGTACTCGCGAAACACCCCGTTCATCAAACTCATAAATACCCCTGGGGCGTTTGTCAGTCCAAATGGTAAAATAGTAAACTCGTAGTTTCCAGACCTCATCTTAAAGGTGGTCTTACGGATGTCATCCTCCTTGATCAGTAACTGGTGATACCCTGATCGCAAATCGATCTTAGAGAACACTGTCACACCCTTCAATTGATCGAAGAGATCATCAATTCTTGGCAAGGGATACCGATTGTTGATCGTAGCCTTGTTCAGTTGATGGTAGTCAATGCAAAGCCTCCATGATCCATCCTTCTTCCGAATGAAAATAACAGGTTCACCCCACGGTGACACACTATGACGTATCAGTCCCAGGTTTAACAACTCCTTCAGTTTCATTTTCAACTCTTGTAACTCCGGGGTGGACATCCGATAAGGCGTTCTTGCTATTGGTTCAGTCCCCGGTTTTAGGTCTATGGTAAACTCCAACTCTCTCTCTAGTGGCATCCCAAGTAACTCCTCCAGAAATACGTCTACAAACTCTCTCACTACTGGAAGTTGTTCTAGACCTTCTGCTACTCCCTTCTCGTTTAACGCAAGGATCGCATAAATCTTGCACCATTTGCGCATACTCTTCCGTAGCTATAAGAAAGAGACGAACCTCAGGGAAACTCCCTGGTTCCGTCCTACAATCACACGTCTCTGTCCCTCGTCATTGACCAAGATCGACCATTTCATCTTACAGTTGAGTATCACCTCATGCGATTCCAACCAATCCATACCAATTACGACATCATAAGATCCTAAGATATTGACGTACAAGTTGGCCCTCATGACAAACTCTCCCAGGTTAAGGGCACATCCCATAACCTTTCCTCCAACCTTTTGTTTGGGTCCCAAGGCCATCTCCACGAAGCTAAACTCATTATGTTCGACTTCCTTTACCTTAATCCTTTTTAGCGATGCACCAGAAATGAAACTCTTGGTAGCACCATGATCTATCAAAATACTATGGGTCTGGTCAGTGACAATACTTGTTGTCTTGAGAACAGTCGACTGGTGCTTTGCCTGGTGGTTATTCACCGCTGCATGAATCTGATGGGCCTTGCCCATATCTCTCATAGTAGTGGGTCCTGCTGATCTAGACGCTTGGGTCCTCTCCACAGGACAGTCACGCTAGTAGTGTGGCTGCCCGCATGTCCAACAACCCTTCTTCGACCCAATAGTCCTGGTACCCGAAATAGAAGATGACGGCCCACCGGCTTGGTACCCTGGTCTGTTCTGCTGAACATGCCTAAATTGTTGCTGCTGCGGGAAACACTACTGCTGATTCTGTTGTACCCGATAAGGTGTCTGCTGCTGAGGCGGCAATCTTTAGGGTGTAGTGAAAGTGGATCCTCTCTGGAAGCCACTATATCCCTACGTAAGTCTTATTGGTGTCTGGTGCTGTTGTGTTCCAGATGAGCCCTGCCCTACTAGTCTTGTTGGAGTCCTGCTTTGACCCCCACTAATAAGGTCCTCCTCTGCTATGAGGGCATTCTAGACGACATCGTGCAAGGTTTGGGGCATCCAAATCCTAACCTTTGCACACAGGTCGACGTTAAGGCCGAACATGAACCTGTTGACCTTAAGTTTTTCAATGTTAAGGTGCGGAGCGTACCGAAGCAACTCCATAAAATGGGCCTCATACTCGGGCACCGTACGACCTCCCTGTCATAAGGCGTTGAAGTAATTGAGTTGACGCTCGATGAATTCCTATGAAAGGTACCTCTCTCGGAACCATTCCTTGAACAGTTTCCATGACACGTCTTCAACGACCGTGTTCAGCTGTGGTAGGAGCGTCTTCCACCATAGAAGAGCACTCCCCTTTAGATGAAAGACTGCTATGCGTACCTTCATGTTGGAGGTATAATCGCGAAATGTGAATCACATCACCATGTTCTCCAACCATGCCACAATGGCTGTGCCATCTGGGCACCAAAGAACTCGAGAAACTTGACCTTCTGAAGTTCACAGTGAATGCTACCAGTAACGGTCGGTGCGTGCGACAGAACCTCAGTGGGTGCCGACACCCTGGCCTCATCTCTATCCAAACGGCTGATCAATGCCTCAAACATGCGCTGAAAAGATCTCATCATCCCGACAACATTGCCAACTCCTATCTGCTCCTGTCCGAGAACCTGCTCGTCTCTCTGGGGGTTAGACCCCTCAAGTGTGGATGCTACTAGAGGCATCACGCCTGCTCCCCTAGCACCTTGTCGTCTGCCTCCGCTGTGTCCTCTAACCATGATTACCTGCACGCACACATGTCAACTCAATTAGAAACAGTATAATCAAATCATAACAACGAAATCCGTAGCGATCCCAAGTCACGGGTTGAACCTGCTCTGATACTATATGTAACGTTCCTCCTCGTTATGACGAACAACCTCTTAACAAGTGCTAATAATTTTTTGTTTGTTTGTGTGTTTGCGTGTGTACTAGGATAATAAATACATTCGACTCTGCGTCACCATACGATGACGAACATGGTGCATGCAACTGCAACAACAACATAACGATCTAAGATGCACATCAAGCATCTAGAAGCAAAGGGCAAAAAACAATCGACGAGAATAAAACAACTAACTACCCACCCATCCTACCTTGCAATGGTTAGGACCTCCAAGACACATAAGCAATGCTCAAGCCCAGGTTCCCACCGATTTTAACCATTTAAGGTCTCAGGGATGGCGACTGTTCTGAGGAAGATGGAGGTGTCTACATCCCGCCCGACACAAGCAGACCAAGCAATAAATTGTTTACAACCAAGTACAACAAAGGTTGACGAATGTCCACGTCCTCTACGGAATGCGCAATTCAGAGGGACAACGAAAATAATCTACCATTAGTTAAGACTCAACATTAACTACGATTTGAATGGCATCAAGTATAGATCAATCACTTAGTTTAATTTGCGTTAGTCGACGAGTTACCAACCCAACCTTAAAAATAAGTACATATAATTAATTGAAAATTCCCCCTTTACTAAATCATAATAATTTATTGTACTTAGTTTCAAGGACCTTACCTTTTACATGTTGCCACTAATAATAAAATTAAATTAACCTTACAATAAATTAACCATATCATTANNAATAAAAATAACAATGATCTTACATTTCATATGTTATCCATGCTAACATATCCCTTTTTATATTGCAAGGACATTACATGAACCATTAATATCAACATCATTTTCATATCTAAACTAACCGTTCTAAATTTATCAATAATACAACTTTAATTTTACCGTTCAGCATTAACTATGTATGTTTACGGAGAGAACATTTATAGCTGGAAACTCTTAGCTAGAAAATAGCTGTAGGTTTTTGAGTGGATGTCGTTATTAGACGATAGTTTCCTTGAGTAGCCAGCTTTGCGTTGATAGTGACCATGCATAATTAACTTTGTTGACTGTATTTAGTTCTTTCATGAGCTATGTATTCTATATCTGTGCTATGGGCTTCACCAATTTAAAAATGATAATCATTGTTAAAAACTTAAACCATTTCATAATCATGTAGAGATATCTAAAAAGGTTCTACAATATTCATACCCTTCATCCAATAATAATGAAACTCTACACTATGATAGATCATGTGCATTTTCGATGCCCCATATAACATGCTAGAATAAATTAAAAGTTCAAATAAAAGATAACGGTAGAATAACGATATTAAGATCTATCCAAATAAAATTTATAGAGAAAAATGGTGAAAACATATGAGACAGTGGATATCTTATTGGCCTATCTTTGGTATTAATAAATAATTGAGGGCTGAAGCAAATAATAAAAGTTTTACTACACCTGTAAATATCCACAAGGGATAAAGGTAAAAGGAAGCAGCAAGATTAACAAAGGATAGTTGTCACCGTAAACCAAATATAAAGTTGGTAATTTACGCAATATGAAGGAGTTGAAAGACTGTTAATGCATAATCAAAAGAAAATGGTGTCACCATAAGGATGGGATTGCTGTCAAGTAAACGTTATTTAAAATCCTTGCGGGTACACCAGTGCATACAATTAAGAAACAATCCAAAAAATAAGGATGAAACGTTGTGCCTATAATTAAGAGGCAATCTAGAAATTAGATAAATCGTTGTGCATATGTTATGAGACAATCCAGAAATCAATGAAAGTTTAAGGAGGGAGAACTTTGTTTGCCAGGGATGGAGGTTGCTAGAGACAAATTTACAGAACAATACAAAATGAAAATTCCCAACACCCATTGTAGAACGAATTCTCTGACCTAATTTTACAAAAACGGAAATGCCAATACACTCATTGCCAGAACGCATTCTCAGAACTAAATTTTACAAAAATGGAAAAGCCAATACACTCATTGCCAGAACGAATTCTCAGAACTAATTTTACTAAACGAAAATGCCAATACACTCATTGCCAGAACGAATTCTCAGAACTAAATTTTACAAAAATGGAAATGCCAATACACTCATTGCCAGAACGAATTCTCAGAACAAATTTTACAAAACGAAAATTCCAATACACTCATTGCCATAATGAATTCTCAGAACTTAATTTTACAAAAACAGAATGCCAATACACTCATTGCCAGAATGAATTCTCAGAACTAATTTTACAAAATGAAAATGCCAATACACCCATTGCAGAACGAATTCTTTGAACTAATTTTACCAAAAACGAAAATGCCAATACACCTATTGCCAGAACGAATTCTCTGAAATAAATTTTACAAAATGAAAATGCCCATACACCCATATTTAAAAATTCCCCCAGTCACATATAAATGCCCACAGTCATATATAAATGACCACACTAAAACAAAATGCCCACATTCAAATATAAAAATGCCCACCATAATTTATAAACGCCTACAACAATACAAAATACCCACATTAATATATAAATGCCCCCGTTATTACAAAACGCCCATAGCCATATATAAAAATGCCCACAATCAGATATAAATGCCCACGGTCATATATAAATGCCCACATTAAAACAAAACACCCACAATCATATATAAAAATGCCCACCATAATTTATAAATGCCTACAGCAATACAAAATGCCCACAGTAATATATAATCGCCCCCATTATTACAAAACGCCCATAGCCATATATAAAAATGCCCACAGTTAGATATAAATGCCCACAATCATACATAAATTCCCACATTAAAACAAAATGTCCACAATCAGATATAAAAGACAAGGATAACTCATCGAAAGGATTACGGGGTTATAACAGTCTAGGTGCAGAAAACAGCAACAAGGAAACGAGATGATCCAAAATTCAATACATCAATCATCATCATAAGGATTCATATACAAATTTAAAAAATTTTCCTTTTATTCTTAAACAAACAAACGCACTTGCGTACCTGTGACAGATAACGAATAACCCAAAGATGCTATCCCTCACTTGAGCTCCATGTTACTCCCGCTCGCCAACCGTCGAAACCTCACCAATACCTCCCAGCCAACGCTAGGGGTACTCTGCTTCCCCCTTAGCCCCCCGAGCCGCAAATGGGCCACACACTATCGATATGGTATGTCTAGCTCCCATCTCGCCTCGCAAGGCCGAGCTACCACTCCTATCTGAGCTGGGAAATCCCAACTCCCCACAAGTAATCAATCAATTCATAAATCCAACAATGTAACGTTACGCTAACAGACAATCCCCTTCTTCCTTCTCTTCCCTTTATTTTATAGATTTTTTAGAACTTCCATCTTTCCCTAAATCACATTTAAATTAAGTTTTAATAAAAATCTTCTAAATATTCTCCTTCACGCAAGTGTCATCCATCCCCCATGTTTCTCCAGTAACTATTTTCTTTAATTTATTAAATTGTCTTATTTCCCTCGCCCACCTAGAGTTGCTCCTAAATTTACTCCTAGGTGTTCCTATATTCCCTCACAGGTTTAAATACTTTCCCTAAAATGAAGTTGCTAATTTAGTTCAAATTAGAAGGTTCTTAATTGCAGATTCTTTACTATGTTGACCTCGCTTTTTACCATAAGTTCCCCTCTTTCCCTTATTATGTTTCTTCTATTGTTTCTTTTGCACGATGTGCCCTTCAAGATGCACCACGTGCTCCTAGGGTGCCACTCACCTCTTGACTGATTGGTAGACATCAATAACCCCTGGAGTCAACACTTCACTAGGTGAACTTGTGGGAGACTAAGGGATTCTAAGGAATAAGGCCCCTGCCTTATTGCGTGCCCCTTGGATTCATCACGAGAAACTGTCGCAGTCTACCCTCGTGGCATCGTGGGTCCTCTCGAAATAGGTAATCGTTAACCTATAAATCGAGCCACGGAGGGAGTGCTAGTAGGCTGTGGTAGGGTTGATGTCCACACCTCTCCCTCAACCTCTCTGGTAGTCATGTGTGTGGCCCCTTTACTCCATATGTGAGTCTGGTCGGCTAGCTATTGTCAGCTTGCATCATCAACAATCATGTCAGAACATGTCCACATCATATCAGCTAATCAGATGTACTAAAATCATAGTAAAATAATCAAACCCCAATAGCACACTCCTTGACTCGATCCGAAGTCCAAGGGTTCCATCGATGCCTCTGTATCCTCAATGTCCAAAACCCTACACACTCTGTAAAACCAAGTCGATAGCACCTGTCTATGTCAATGCAGTAAAACATCATGTCATCTATCATAATGCATCATAATCAAGGACAAATGTTTTAATATCATAATAGTCTGGATCACTTGCGAGCAAGTGTCCTCAAAGAATAAGTTTTCTAAGTGTGCTAGAGAGGGATGTTACATACACCCCCTTTTGGTCTAAACTTTATCCCGAAGTTTCTCAGTATAAATGTCGAAATAAGTGTATCATAGTATCATATGTCTATATATCAAACAAAAAAGGAAACTACTAGCGCATATCATATGCATCTTCCCAGGTCACCGAGTGCAGACTATAATTGTCCCACTAGACCTTGACTTGATCTACTGTTCGACGTCGCAACTATCGAACGCGATGATCTAAGATGCAGACTGTCTCAGCCATGAGCACTTTCTCATCCGATACCTGCAAGGAACTCATGTCAATCACATGTGTAGGATCACTAATATAATGTGTCAAAATAGATACATGAAAAACATCGTGCATACGCCTCAAGGAATTTGGCAAGGCTACTCGATAGGCTACAGGCCCCTTTCTCTCCACAATCTCGAAAGCTACCATGAACCTAGGAGAGAGTTTAGCTCCCTTCCCAAACTTAATCTAACTCTTATGCAGTTTAACCCGCAAGAAGACTTGATCATCGACCTCGTAACTATGGTCGACTCGGTGTGCATCGACATAACTCTTCTGTCGATCCTGCGCTTCTTTAATCCTTTGTCTTATGGTTTGAATTTTCTCTTCCATTTCTTGGATTGCTTCCGGTCCCACTAGGACCCTATCCTCAAGCCGATCCCAACTCAAGGGCATCTGACATGGTCACCCATAAAGAAACTCAAAAGGTGCCATCTTAATGGTGCACTGGTAACTGTTGTTGTAAGCGAACTCTACTAGTGGCAATAATTCCTCCCAAAGGTTTTTTTGGTCCATCATGTACATGCGCAACATGTATTCCAGGGTTTGGTTCGTTTGTTCGGTCTATCCGTCAATCTCAGGATGATATGTAGTACTAAAGTTAAGTTGGGTTCCCAAGGCCTCTTGGAAACTCATCCAAAATCGTCCAGTAAACACCGATCCTCGATCAGATATAATCCTCTTAGGCATGCCATGCATCCTCACAATCTCACTCACGAAAAATCTAGCTATGTCAGGTGCCTGATACGTCATATGCACAGGTATAAAGTGACCACTCTTCACCAGAGTGTCTACTACTATGAAAATCAAGTCGTGTCTCCTTGCCATCAATGGAAATCCAACAATAAAATCCATCGAAATAACCTCCCATTTAAATTCCAGAATGGCATGTGGTTGTAGTAATCCTTTTGGGTGTCTATGTTCAGCCTTTACCTGCTGGCACTCCATACATTTGACCACATAGTTGACTATGTTGGCCTACATTCCCTTCCAAAAGAATAAGGGTTTAAGGTCTGTCCTCATCTTTGTGACTCCCGGGTGAGCCATGTAAACTCTTCAATGAGTCTCGCTCAGGATCAACATCCTCAACTCGTCATTTGGCAGTACATAAATCTGACTTCTAAACCTCAATAACCCATCGCTATCAAATGAAAATCCCTCATATCGTGGTACCATCATGGTGTTTTGTCTGATAAAACCCTCGACCTCTTTGTACCAGGCATTATCACACTGTAAAGTGAGAATCTTCTCACGTAGATTCGTCTAAAGAGGTAACACTAAAAAGATGCATGGTATCCGACTCAAAGCATCCGCCACTCGGTTCATTGTTCCTTTTATGTAAGAAATCTTAAAGTCATACTCGCTAAGAAATTCAGACCGATGCTGTTGTCATGCGTTCAGGTTGCTTTGCATAAAAACATGTTGTAGTCCACAATGATCAGTCTTTAGTTCAAATTTTCATCCAACAAGGTAGTTTCTCCAAACCTTAAAGGCATAAACAATGTCTAATAACTCCAAATCGTGCATCACGTAGTTCTCCTCATGCCTTCTCAATTTCCTCAAAATGTAAGCAATAACTCATCCATCTTGTATCAAGACTCCGCCTAAGCCTTCCTTTGATGCGTCTATGCATACCAAGAAGTTCGCATCCATGTCAGGGACCTTTAGTATCGGTGTTGTCGTCAACAACTCTTTAAGACTCCAAAATGCTTCTGCACATTTCTCGGTCCAAACAAACTTCTTGTTTTTCTTTTGCAATTCCGTGATCGGATTTTCTATCTTCGAAAATCCCTTGACGAATCGTCGATAGTATCCTGCCAAACCCATGAAGCTACACACTTCCGTGACATTCGTCGGCGTAGGCCATTCCATAATAGCCTCAACCTTTGCTAGATCCACGGTGATACCTTTGCCGGAGATGACATGCCCTAAGTAGTGAATCCTCGATTGATTAAAAGAGAATTTGGACAACTTTCCATATAATTTATGATCTCGCAGACACTAGATTACCAAGCGCAAGTGCTCGTCATGCTCCTTCATCATTCGAGAGAAGATCAAAATATCATCAATGAATACTTGGATGAACTTGTCCAAGTACTCGCAGAACATCCCATTCATCAAACTCATAAATACCCCTGGGGCGTTTGTCAGTCCAAACGGTAAAATAGTAAACTTGTAGTGTCCAGACCTAGTATTAAAGGTGGTCTTAGGGACGTCATCCTCCTTGATCCGTAACTGGTGATACCCTGATCACAAATTGATCATGGAGAACACAATCACACCCTTCAATTGATCGAATAGATCATCAATTCTCAGCAAGGGATACTGATTCTTGATTGTAGCCTTGTTCAGTTGACGGTAGTCAATGCAAATCCTCCATGATCCATTCTTCTTCCGAATGAAAATAATAGGTGCACCCCAGGGTGACACACTAGGAAGTATCAGTCCCAGGTCCAACAACTCCTTTAGTTGCATTTTCAACTCTTGTAACTCCAAGGTGGACATCCGATAAGGCATTCTAGCTATCGGTTGAGTCCCCGATTTTAGGTCTATGGTAAATTCCAACTCTTTCTCTGGCGGCATCCCAGGCAACTCCTCCGGAAATACGTCTGTAAAATCTCTCACCATCGAAAGGTGTTCTAGTCCTTCTGCTACTCCCTTCTCGTTTAACGCAAGGATCGCATAAAGCTTGCACCCCTTGCGCATACTTTTCCGTAGCTGTAAGGAAGAGATGAACCTCAGGGAAAATCCCTGGTTCCGTCCTACAATCACACGTCTCTGTCCCTCGTCATCGACCAAGCTCAACCAATTCATCTTACAGTTGAGTATCACCTCATGCGATTCCAACCAATCCATACCAATTATGACATCATAAGATCTTAAGATCGTGACGTACAAGTTAGACCTCATGAAAAACTCTCCTAGGTTAAGGCCACAGCCCGTAACCTTTCCTCCAATCTTATATTTGGCTCTTGAATCCATCTCCACGAAGCTAAACTCATTCTGTTCGACTTTCTTTACCTTAATCCTTTTCAGCATTGCATAGAAATGAAAATCTCAGTAGCACGAGGATCTATCAAAATACTAAGAGTCTGGTCAGCAACAGTACCTGTCGTCTCGAGCACAGTTGACTGATGCTCTTCCTGGTGATTATTCACCGCTGCATGAATCCGATGGGCCTTGCCCATATTTCCCACGGTAGTGGGTCCTGCTGATTCAGATGCTCGGGTCTTCTCCAAAGGATAGTCATGCTGCTAGTGTGGCTCCCCACACGTCCAACACCCCTTCTTCATCCCAGTAATCCTGGTACCCGAAGTAGAAGATGACGGCCCACCGGATTGGTACCCTGGTCTGTTCTGCTGAACAGGCCTAAACTGCTGTTGCTGCGGGCGACACTGCTCCTGATGTTGTGGTCCCCGATAAGTTGTTCGTTGTTGAGGCAGCTGTCGTCGGGGTGTAGTGAAAGTGGATCCCCTCTGGAAGCCACTATATCCTTGCGTAAGTCTCGCTGGTGTTTGGTGCTACTGTGTTCCATCTAAACAGTGCCCTGTTGGTCTCACTGGAGTCCTGGTCTGACCCTCACTGATAAGCTCCTCCTCTACTATGAGGGCCTTCTAGACGACATCGTGCAAGGTTTGGGGCATCAAAATCCTAACCTTTGCACGCAGGCCAACGTTAAGGCCGAACACGAACCTGTTGACCTTAAGTTTTTCAGTGTTAAGGTGCATAGTGTACCAGAGCAGCTCCATAAAATGGACCTCATACTCGAGCACTGTACGACCTCCCTTTCGTAAGGCGTTGAACTCATTGAGCTGACGCTCGATGAATTCTTCTGAAAGGTACCTGTTGAACACACCGTGCTACTGAGAGGGGGGGGCGTGAATCAGTAGCATAGACAATTAATCCTTTTTAACTTTATCAACCTTAT
>CBVK0100364842.1:0-12206 GCA_900067695.1 Picea abies
GCGGTCACGGGTATTTCTTTATCATTTGATTGTATTCCAGTATAGATCCATGAGATCTGACTGAAGTTTAGTTGATATATTTCAGTAGGCGATTTGTATTCCCATGCATGCACTGTTATTATTCATAATATTGAGTTATTGGCCTTATCTGCTATTGCATGCGTCATTTTATGATTGTAAGACCTTTGTTATGCTACATGCAACTATAATAACCTACATGCAACCATAATAACTGACATGCAAACACTATAAAAAAAGATCATCTACATCAAACCCTAAAACGCATCCAGAAACCCCCAGTGTATCAGATTTGCACGTTGGAGCAGTAAGATCGTAGCAAATATCTTGATCAGCCGGATCAGGGATATTTCAACTCTCCAAGGCCATTCAAAACCAAACATTAGAGTCTGTGATAGGGAGTGTAGAAGTCCAGTTTCGTGGAAGTTATCTGGGACCCCCCTCTAACACAGGGGATAAACACAAGGTCACGTGCGGAAAGGTAGCGGAGATAACCCCTCCAAAGTCGGACCAATCGTAGTGGAGAACACATATCGAGGGCTTGTTTTGGGATTCCGTCGTTTGCATTGGCCACGAGGCTTCGTGGGTATCGAATCCGTTCGAGGTCCTCAGTTGTCTTCCGGACCATTTTCTCTCGATACCCTTGACAGGTTTTGGGCTTGATACCCTGCTCATTGTGGTCTACCCGACTTTCGACTGTACCCGCCTGGTGATTGTTTGCGTGCTAGCAACCTAGTTGTCAATCTTTTTAGGGACATACACAGGTGATTGCAGGGGTATATTGTGGTACCTAGGACAGACATCGAGCGATGCTTTGCAGAGTATACCCAGAGGGTGCTTCCGTGTTCGAGTTGCACTTGCACCGGTAAGTTTCTCTAGTGTTGGTTGTTGTAACTGTTCTTCCAACTAGTTTAGTGTTTGTTTGTCTTATCTCTTAGGGGCTTCTTTTTTTAGTGTGTGTTACTGTTTGAACGTGTAGAATACCTTAGCATGTCTTGGATCTTCTCACACAGTGGAGGATCTCGAGCTCCGCCAGTCATGAAGGCTTCTGGTCCTGCCGCCGGTTATACTAGAGACACCCCCGCCACCATTAAGGCACAAGCTAGACCAACAAGGGTCTTTCGAAGCGACCGGGTTACAAACCTTTGTGCCCGAACAACTCCCGGAGGAATCAAACACCAATATTGGCTCGATTGAAACTCCAACCACTAATACCTGGCCATCGGTTATTGTACCAGTCCAATTTTATGAACGTCAGTCAGTGCCTCACACAGCTATGGAAACAAACGATGTTACTTCTTCTGGGAATCCTTCCATTCCCACCACAGTTGCTACCACAGGAGAATCATCTCCTAACTTGCCATCGTCGGTCCGAGCCACCATGGTCTCGGCCATAACTACGTCACATTGTGTATTGAACCCATCTATGGCGGCGGCCACAACTCCCTTCACACCTAGTGCGACAGGCCCTTCGTTTTTATATGGTATGCCTAGTTCGGGTACAAGTCTTGCACTCACTCACTCCACTTTACAGACTTTGGGTCAGGGGGCAGGGAGCTCTAACCCTCATCTGCAAGGTTAACTTGGGGGCACTTTTGTCCCTTTTAACGCTTTTCCTTACGCTGGAGGTCATATCCCTCCTTCGTCCCCTTCGCTTGGTAGTCCGCATCAGCAGTCCGTTGGGCAGCCTGCACACACTAGTTTATTTGGAGCGGGGAGTCAAGGAACACCTGCGCACACTATACCAGTAGGTTCATCACCGTTTGTTTGGAACGGGACATTTGGTAACAACACTTTCGCATCCACTGCTTTCCTGTCTGGGGGCACTCCCATTTTTGGACAGTCTACTCCAGCGCAGCGTACTATTCCTGCGCAGGGGCACATATAGCAGGACCTTGGAACTCAGCACAAGGATCCATTCCTTCCTCTGGAATGTCATTCTAAGGTAATTCTTTCCACAGTCAATGGAACCCTGGACAGACTACTATGCCTCTCCCGTCAGGACAAGCATGGGGTAATCCTTCCCAAAGTCCTTCAAACACGATGCATGCCCAACATCCTATGTCCTTTATGGAAAATCAGCCGATGATGTCTCCACAGATGAAAAATCCATATGTTGGTCAGGGCCATGGTTTCTACCAGAATCCAGGCCAGCAGCCAAACTTTTCCTGGCAACCTAGTGCCAATCAAACTCTAGGACCCTTTTTCCCAGGTTATCAGCAGCAACCCAAACTACCATTCCTGGTGAAGTTACACTTGCCAGATTTGACAAGGTTGTTAAATGATCCTATTTGTCACGATCCACGTTAGCCTCCTATGCCAATGAAGTTTCCTTCAGACATTCCAAAGTTCGAGGCCAAGCCTAATGAAGATCCAGGTGATCATGTGACTACCTTCCACCTTTGGTGTTCATCTAACTCATTGAAAGATGACTCCATACAGTTGCGATTTTTTCAACGTACTCTTATCAGGAGTGCCACGAAATGGTACATTGAGCTCGACCACTCAAGATACTCTTCTTTTGGTGAACTAGCGATGGCCTTCCTTAACCATTTCTAGCTACCTGTGAGATATGACACTGGCACAGAGTTGCTCACCAATTTCAAACAGACAACAGCGGACCATATCTATGATCATATCCGAGAGTGGAGATGTCAGAAGAGTCTAATCAAAGTACCAGTCCCACCAGCATTCCTGCCTGAGTGGTTCCTTAAGTCTCTGGTCCCACAATTATCCAAATATGTCGCAACTTCTAGAGTTTTCTCCGAAGAAGATGCCATCATGAGGGCTCAACAGTTTGAGCTCATTTATTCTCAGTCTGGTTTATTATACAACATCCTACCGGATGCACCACGATCGATACTGGATAAAACTAGACAGAAAGTCAGACCACATGCCGATGGTATCGTTGGTTCAGCACAAACCAAGCTCACTGAGCAATTGAAAAAACAATTGCAATAGTTATCTATACAACACTCAGCAGCCAGCCAGACTACTGCTTTGGCTTCTCCTCCTACCCAAACGTCAGAAGTACACTCCGTGCAGTCGACTAACCCAAAGGCCACCCAGCAGCCTGAAGGGAAGAAAAAACAACGAAAGAAGGGTAAGGGGGATAAAAAACCCATTGATAATGCTGGCGGGGACACCACGGAAAAGTGGAAGGTGAGGTATCCGTGCAACTTGTGTGCGGAAGACCACCCGACCCATCTTTGTCCTCGACTTGCAGAGGCCCAAAAGTTTGTCACACAGCAATAGCAGGCAGTGTTAACTAATCCCTTTCAACATGGGCAAAATTTAACTCAGGCCTCTACAAATGTCGAAGGGGGCAGCCAAGAAACCTTCCCTCCTCCAAACAATCCCTCATCCACGAACATATATATGGTTAGGGGTGATGCTTTCATAACGACTAGAGCACACGACTATAGTAAACCAAGCGCTTATGAGAAGGGTAAAGAAGTTGAGCTCCCATCTCTTCCACTATATATCGAGAAGACGTTGGGAGAAACAATGACACGCATTCCAAAGGGTGCATTTAAAAAAGCTTCTCACAACCCAAATGCAAGGGCTGCCCAAAATTACTCTATGGTGGAAGATTTATCACAAACCCCTTGTGCGATGTCTGCTTTGGAGGTCCTCCAAAGCTGCCCTGCTCAAAGGAAGGCCTTGTTAACTACTTTAGGCTCTACTAAGACTTGTAACCCGGGTACCATCATGTTAGATACAACAGACTTAAAATCTCGTCTGCCTTACCACGTCGCGTTTCAGATAGTAGTGGCTCATCCCACGAAAATTTTTACATGGAATATCTTTCACACGGTGGTCGACAAGGGCACATCGACATGCGTTATGTCATTAGCATGTTGGAAGGCCATTGGCCAGCCCGCTTTGTCTCCCTCACTTACTCTTCGCACTGCTTTCGATGGTCGTTCTTTTCGACCAAATGGCATCATTCCTTCTTTCCCTATGCAGTTAGGAGGAAAGACTGTGTGTGTCGAAGTAGAGGTAGTCGATGCTCCCCTCGACTATAATCTCTTGTTAGGATAGAGTTGGACTTATTCTATGCAAGTTGTGGTTGCTACAGTTTTTCGAGTCTTGTTGTTTCCACACGAGGGTCGGATAGTGACCATCGATCAATTGTCCTTCTCTAGACCTGACCCAGCTTTGGGGGCATCCACAGTTCCCATGATTGATAATCCTCAGCCAGGTGCCATTAACGTAGGAGTTGGTTTGTGCCCATCCTTGATGGGTACCTTCGATTACCCACTTCCTCATGATGATGTCAAGTTTATATCGAATCACCATAAGGTTGAGATTTTTCAAGTTTCGTCATTCCGCATGACTTACTTTGAGGATCCTTGGATTCTTCCTTCCCCATCAGCCATGATGGATGAGACAAGGCACTCTGGCATGTCCATGCCCTTGTCGACCGTTGAAGTATCATACTCTTTAGTCCAGCAAGATTCAGCTAACCCTGATCTGAATCCCGCACAAGCGTTGGATCCACTTCTAGAGCCTATTTGGGCTCAGGTTTCTCTTGCTACCATCGATTCGTTAGACTTAGTCTTTCCTTCTGACGAAGCAGTAATCGAAGCAATGACTAGTCTGGACAAACCTTGGGAAGATCTTCATCACAGATCATATTTTCTCCCAGAGTTAAGCCGAATCGAGGCAGGAGAATTCACTATTACCATGACGGGAGATCAGCCATATCCTATTAATCTCTTAGCTGCACAGGAAATTTATGCTGAGGGGAATATGGAAACTATCATTGAAACTATACCTATCAACATCTCCCAAAACCCTGGCGTCGTGGAGAATGTCTTCGTCGGAGCGGATTTCTCCCCCGAAGAGATTCAAATTTATACGAATCTTTTCAATGAATTCCGCGACGTTTTTTCCTAGTCTTATGAGTAAATGCCAGGTATTGATCCGAAAATAGTTGAACATGAAATCACAACGTATCCTGATGCCAAGCCTGTTTGACAAAAACTTCATCCAGTCAATCCTAAGAAAGCAGCAGCCATCAAGATTGAGGTTGAGAAATTGCTCAAGGCAGGTTTCATTTATCCTATTCATTTGACTCAATGGGTGTCAAACCCCGTGCCGGTCAATAAAAAACAAGGCACCATTCGTGTATGTACTGATTTTCGTGATTTGAACAAAGCATGTCCCAAAGATAATTTTCCAACACCATTCATTGACCAGATCATTGATGAATGTGTCGGTTGTGAAGCCTTTTTGTTCATGGATGGTTTTTCGGGCTATAATCAAATCCAAATCAAACCTGAATACCAACACAAAATGGCATTCATTTGTCCGTGGGGTACATTCTCCTATCGTAAGATGCCTTTTGGCCTTAAAAATGCTGGAGCCACATTCTAGTGGGCCATGTCTTTTGCGTTTCATGATCTCAAACATATAGTCGAGGCCTATCTAGATGATTTAGCATCACGCTCTCTCAAGTGAAAGGATCATCCTACACACCTCAGACTAATCTTTGAACGTTGTCGCTACTTTAGGATTCGCTTGAATCCCAACAAGTGCAGCTTCTGCGTAACATCAGGACGTTTGTTAGGTTTCATCGTATCAACAACAGGTATCATGGTCGATCCTCTTAAGGTGGAGGCAATAATCCAATTTCCCCCCCATGCACAATCATACAACTTCAAAGTCTTCAAGGCAAGGAAAACTTCTTACGACGCTTCATCACCAACTATGCCGAAATCACCAAGGGCTTTATGCATTTACTAAAGAAAGATGTTCCCTTTTTCTGGGACAAAGCTGCTCAACGCTCTTTCGATGCATTAAAACACGCCCTCACAACCGCACCTCTACTACAGCCACCTAAATATAACAAAGATTTCTTCTTATATCTAGCTACCCCAGAGTCAACTAAAGGCATGGTTTTAGTTCAGGAAGACGATTCATTTTCAGAATACGTGATCTATTACTTGAGCCGAGGCCTCGTAGGACCGGAACTTAATTATTCCCATCTCAAAAAACTTGCGTTGGCAGCAGTTCATGCTATTCAACGGTTCCGTCACTATGTTCTATTTCGCAAGACCACCGTCATTGTTGTCGTGATTCCATTCCAGTACATGTTGACACGACGAGTTATAGGCGGAAAAATCAGTATATGGATGGTCATCCTCCAAGAATTTGACTTAGACTTCGTTTCCACAAAGTCCAAGAAGTCATTGGTCTTCGCAAAACTTATTTCGGAGCTTCCGGTTGAGTTAGGTGACGTTGTGCCTGAGGAATCACCTATCCGGGGGGATATGTTTTTGATTGAATCTTCAGACCCCTGGTACGGAGATATACTTATCTATCTCTAGAATTTGCAGTGCCCCACCTCTCCTTCTCGTGATGAGCATCGGCGGATACACCATCAGGCTAAGAATTATCTCATACTTGATGATACACTGTATCGGAGAGGTGTAGACTGCATTTTGTGTCGATGTCTCACTCATGAGGAGGCCGTCATAGTGCTCAACGATTGTCATACTGGAGCTTGTGGCGGTCATTTATCTGGATTGGCAACAGCCCAAAATATTTTAGGAGTAGGTTACTTCTAGCCCACACTTATCAAAGATTGTATCGAGTCAGTCAATAAGTGTCATCCGTGCCAAATCTTCTCTCGGAAGATGAGGGCACATCCAGCTCCCATGTTTTCTATCATCACAGTTGGTCCCTTCACTAAGTCGGGGATTGATTACACTACATGAAACCCCCCGTCAGCAAGGGGGCACCGCTATATCATCGTAGCTGTCGACTACTTCACTAAGTGGGTCGAAGCTATGCCAACGTTTAAAGATGATGGAGAGACTGCAGCCCTCTTCTTATTCAACCAGATTATAGCACGGTTCGGCATCCCAAGAGAGATTGTCACTGACCATGGCAGTCACTTTCAAAATCAAATGATGACCGAATTAACGTCAAATCTTGGGTTACGGCAAGAACATTCCTCACCTTACTACCCCCAAGCCAATGGGCAGGTGGAAGCTGTAAACAAAACTCTTAAGACTATTCTACAACGAACTATCAACTCAGCCAAGTCAAATTGGCATTTGATGTTATACTCGGCATTATGGGCTTACCAAACATTTGTTAAGACTACAACCGGTTTCTCACCTTTCCAACTCGTTTACAGGCCGGAGGCAGTCTTGCCCATCGAATGTCAAATCCCATCTCTGAAGTTGGCAGTACAGTTATTGCCAGACACTTCTCCTCTTGAAGAGCGGTTAGTACACCTTGAGCAGCTTGATGAGCAGCGTCGCGATGCGGCCCTAGCCAACAAGGCTCATAAACATAAGATCAAGTGTCGATATGATAGGTCCGTTCGCCCTTGGATTTTTTCTGAGGGAGACCTTGTCCTGGTCTATGACTAAGACAAGGACCCCCTGGGGGCAGGAAAGTTTAAACCCATGTGGTTCGAACCCTTCATTATAAAGGAGGTATTAAAAAAGGGTGCTTATCGTTTGGTTGATTTTGAAGGCAATGCGTTGGCGGAGCCTAGAAATGGGCTCTACCTCAAGAAGTATTACTCATAGATAGGTCACTGTGGGTAACTTTTTGTAACATATGTATAGTCTTTGTACTATTACTTTTTTACGTTTCTTTTACGAGTGTTATGGACGTGTCATTGATGTTATCTTTCGTCAATATGGCAGATGTCAAATGAGTCCGAGGTGTTCGTTGGGTATGCGGACGGTGCTAGTCGACACATGCGGAGGCTTGCCTCCGCAGCTTGGGTAATCTTTACACCACAGGGTTAGTTGTTATCTTCCAGAGGTATATGCTTAGGTGACACCACAAATAATTTTTTCGAGTATAGTGCAGTTATTGAGTTTCTTCGTGATGCATTATCATTGGGTATCTCTCATCTTCGAGTCTATCTAGATGCTCAACTGGTTGTGTCGCAGCTAAACAGAATATACCGGGTTCATGATCCAACTTTACACTGACAATTCCTTAGGGTACGTCTCTTAGAACGCAACTTTGATTATATTACATATTTTCATGTTCCTAGGAGATTAAACCAAATCACAGATACTCTAGCTAATCAAATTTTAGATTGGAATCTCGCCCACATATAAAAATAACATGGATATAAACATGTAAATACATCTTTGCACATAGAATCCATAAGACACAAAAAGATTAAAACCATATATAAACATCATAAAATCACCAGAGTACATAGATGGACGCGAGCGCTTCAAAAATGGAAACAGTAACGAGCCACCGGGCTTATGCCCTCAAAAAATATATACAACAAGGTGCTCGTGGCACATAAAAAGTCTAAAAGTATGTTCAGGGCATATGGGCCCTGTTATAATCATCTACAGCATGGGTTAAACACCTAAACAAACGGACCCATGTCCGAGGTTCCCCCATAACATGAGGCTACATGGATGGCGATAGGTCCTCTATCTCTACCATCGGGACTGTGCAAGTGAGCGCAGTGAAGTTCCGCTCAATTCGCCTACGGACCCTCTCGGCCTCTCCTACTGGGAGGTTCCCTGCTACTGCTGCTCCCCCAATGGCGGTAGTTGCGGCTTCTGGCTGTGGGCGACGCCTGTTCCGTGCATAGTCGGCAGGTCGCACGGGTCCCGCATATGCATACAACAAACATTTACCCGTCAAATACTCTAGCATACAAAAAAATGATATATATAACAAAAATACATAAAAAATTACATATGAAAACAAAAAAACTACAAAGGTGGAGACTTAACCATCTCCCCTCACTCCTCACCAGGAGGCACAGGTATCTCTAGATCTCTAGAGAAGTCTATCCCCGCATATGGGTAGTCCTCGATAGCAGGGATCTGTCGTGACAACCAAGAAAAAGAGTCATCGTCAAAGGCCTCAATGGTCCTTCCGCCACCCTGTCGCGGCAGTAACACTTCCCATCTACACACTGCAGGGAAAGAGGCCAGATGTCCTCGTACTACAACCCAAGGACTGAAACACAAAACTCTCTCAAAAAAGAACGAACATAAGATAGTCCCAAACCCGAAATTCCCGTGTGTCCGTTGTTGAAAATATTTCAATTGCCTCTTCATACACTCCAGTAGTGTGGTACTCCAATCAAAAATTTGTGCATTCATGCACTGGATAGCACAGTTCATCTGTCCGCGCGAAGCCTGATGCACGGCTGCTGAGCTGGTAATCCGCCCAATAAGTAACAAGATATTCTGTAGTACTAAGTTGGTAATCTTGCTAATGGGTACCTGGGAACCTGTACATTCGGTCTCAGCCTCACAGTACTCAGCTATCAACTCCGAGATCTTGCTCAGCCCTGCAAGAAAAGTCTGAAAGTTGACTGGTTCCCCTCTCCTTGAGAGGCCAGTCAGAAAGTAAATGTCCTCGGTGGTGGTCACCAATGATTGCCCCTCTAGCATAAAGGCCTCTGCATCAGGATGTCAGTAATCAATCAAGGCATTCAGTGGCCTTGGTTGCGCGTGCATAAATGGACATAAAAAGAATTTGAGCAAACCGCATTGCATTAACACGGCCACAACATTCGGATCTGCAGCAACCAACTCACTAATTTCCTCATGCTCCCTTTCCCTCCACTGGACATACATCTTGCCAACACAACAAGGTAAAGGAGGGTCCATACTTCTTTTAATTTGCTTTTCCATCAATAGGGGGGGGTACACGCGGTCTGTAGAGGTGACAATCGCGTGTACATGCGTGCAGACTT
Source organism: Picea abies (assembly GCA_900067695.1). Classification (NCBI taxonomy): domain Eukaryota; kingdom Viridiplantae; phylum Streptophyta; class Pinopsida; order Pinales; family Pinaceae; genus Picea; species Picea abies. Next base: position 9,731 of record CBVK0100364842.1, read on the forward strand.
TACTCTGCACGCGTGTACCTAGGGCCGACCTTTTTAAGGTCGACGCCCACCCAAAAAATAACTTAAATAACGAAAATGAAGTATTGATTAGCTAGATAAGGGATTTTGTACTTACTTGGTCCAATCAGAAGTTCGTTTCGTCCACTGTAGCTCCCGGAATCATGATCTTTGGCAAAGGGGGTCTTTTGGCTCCAAAGCCAATTTCCAAATCAGCAATGGTGATAATGAGCTGTCAGCTTCTATTTATAGACTTTTTGGCCTCTTTTTGTCACTTTTTTGGCCCCCCTTATCAGTTTCTTTATACCAAAAACCATTTAGAGTGATTTAGGAGTTATATGGGAGGGATTTGATCAGGTATTGGAACAATTTTTTTTGAGTTTCAAAAAAATATTGACGGTCCACGAAAAAAAAAAAAAATTCAAAAAGAAAATCAGCTTGAGCATATAGGTTAGGATACCACCCCAAATTTTGCATCTCGATGCATTTTTTCTTATGCTATAGGATCGATCCCATCCGGTTGTGACACGGAACCGTCATATCTGCTCTAGAAGTGTTGCAACTTAGTGGTAGAGCTTACCAGAACATGGATGCCCTAGGTAGGTCCTGGTTGCATTATGGTGTCCATGTCATTTCTAAAAACATTGTAGGCTCGGGAGTCCATATAGTCTTTCCTAAATATGATTTTGAGCCTCATTTGCATGAGTATTTTTCACTCATTGTCTTACCCTCAGGACTCCCAAAAAATAACGGGTCTACTTTTAAGCCCTTTTCAAACCCTCTAAAAATGAAAATATTGCCGAGCGATCTTGTGATCTTTCACGCTCATTAAACTGAAATTTGAAGTCACCTCTTTCCGGCGGTAGTTTACCCCTTTTTCGGTCTAGACGGTCAACTGTACGAACAAAGGTATACTCTATCGAATTCCCATTCTTTAGAAGAGTACTCTCAGGTATAATTTTATTCCTTTTTCGGGCCTGGGGGACTAAATTTACGAAAAAGAAACCCCCACGGAGTCCATAGTTAAGCTCTTTTTAGACTCCCTAAAATTGAAAAGATCGCCAAGTGACCTTATTCTTTCACACTCGTTAAATTGGTCCAGAATAATATTCCTGACAGAGTCCATAGTTAAGCTTTTTTCAGACTCCTTAAAAGTGAAAAAATAGCCGAGTGATCTTGTCCTTTTCACACTCATTAAAATGGTCTTGAATTGATGTCTAATCGGTCCTAGTTTATCCCTTTTTCGAACCGAATAGACTATTGTCGAAAAAGGTACCCCAGTGGAGTCTCCTTTTATGCTTTTTCAGACTATCTAAATATGAAAAACCACCGAGCTTGCCTTCTTTGGGCTCGTTAAACTTACATCAAAGGACGTTACCATTGTGTGTTCTATCAACCACATTTGCATACCTTATCCATTAGCCCTGTGATAGTTTGTTTCTGCGTCTTAACACCTTTGGCCGTTGGAGGATTTTTTTCGAGTATCATTTTACCAGAACATTAGTCTTGTCCTTGTGCCTTGAGCTTGTATGTTTGCAGTACTCGTTCCTCCATTGTAACGTAATATTCCTTTATTCTTTTTTCAAAAATTACCAAAAAGAACAAAAAAATCAAATATACCCCAAAAAGAGGATGGGAAAGGTATTTTCTTTATTGGCAGCATAATGAGTCACCCTTGGATACAACACATTTGTCCGTTTGATTATCAGAATATGGGATGTAGTACGACCTTAGGAATCTTTTCTCACTATATAGAGTTGTGTCATCCACCGTTTGGTTACTCTTCCAAACATATGGAGAGTTTGCGTTGCCTCCTGCTTCGTAGACTTATGATTAACATATATGTTGCATGAGCCTTATCACTTGTTGTGCTGTTGTCCAAGGAAAGTTTGTCACTAAGCCTGAGTCAGCCCCTCTGCAATATGTCTCTTGTCCGCATACCCGACCATCCTGAATGTCCAATCAAGTCTTTGTTCGAAATCACTAAAGCCTTCAGTCCAATCATCAAGATTATCAAGTCCATAACCAACGAGTTGTCGAAAACCTCTGGGTGGTGCAGTCGTACACTCATATTACACTCCTACCTGAGTTTTAGAATATTTTGAAGTTGTTGCTCGAGCTCTGAAGTACAGCCATCAGGCCAAATCAGCTTCTGGAAGATGGATACTCTATATGTATATCTTTCTGATTTCGAGATGTAGTTCCACTGTGTATTATTCGCGACTACTCTTTATAGTTATTTGACATGGATCTACAGTGTATTTGATTGGTAGCCATGGTTCTATTTTATCCCGAGCATGGGTATGCCCGCCTCGATGAGACATTTGTTATTTTGCAGACAGCACCTCCTGGTTCCTGATCCTTGGGCTCACTCGTTGAGCACATCAGTACAGATTGGTAAAAGATTGGTAATGTATTTCGGCCATCAAATGCTCTTCTGACCTCACACATTAGGGGGCATCTATTATAACCCTAAATT
>CBVK0100364843.1:0-12393 GCA_900067695.1 Picea abies
AACTAAACTATCATTAAGAATCATACTCAAAATCAACCAAAATGCTATTAAAAATCATAATTCAAAATCCATTTCTATCCTAGCATGTTGAAGCAACATTTACAAATGAAATAAACCTACAAAGAGTAGTTGAAATTGCAATTAAACCTATCTAAATTAGTACCTTGTCAAAACTATCAAAACTTAAAAAAAATAATCTATCAAAGCTACAAATAAACCAATCTAAATTAGTACTCTGTCAAAATTATTAAAACTAAAAAAATTAATCTATCAAGACTTCAAATGAACCTATCTATATTATTACCCTACAAAGTAACTTATAGCTACGAAGAAAAAGACATAACATAGTAATTAACCATCTCCCGCAACCTACAAGCAAGATATAATCATTAACACACAACCATGGACATCCCTCTATGATATACACAGTTCAAAGATAAATCTGCAATGTACAGGAAGATGAATTAGATAATCAATCTGCAATTAAAACATATACACAACAAACAATTGAAATTGAGAAATTTATACAGTAACGAGACAATTTTGAAATCTAAGTAAGGAAACAAGATAATTGTAAATATGTACTAATATACAAAATCACTGAGACCACTGGTGGGACCCCCATCAATTCGTGGCTACACTCCAACATGAAAATGTAGTTGCTAAATTAACGCAACACTGTCATTAAGCATAAAAATAAAGTATGGAACAAAATGGTGATAATGTCTATATCAAATAATAAAATCTGTCTCCTTGGTTCATGTCACGGTAAGTAGTATTTATAGGTGATTACACAGCTTGAGAGGTCGACCAATGGGAGGTTCGACCCTCTCTAAAAATAATAAACTCATTAAATGAATTCTAACAACAACATCTTCTAACAATCTTGTGTGCCACTCAATGGTCGTTGCAACTGCCCAATCCGAGGTGTGTTGAGCTCTATAGCTGGAGGGAATGAGGGGGCATAAAACCTACATCCCTTATTCATCCATCAAAGGATGCCAATATACAAAACACTAGCTCCATTGCACTGTTAGTGCCGGATCGTGTGCCAAATGGAGTGTTGGATCACAAGTCAGATCAAGTGATGAATAGAGTTCCTAACGAGGTATCGGATGGAGGATCAGATCGCGATTTCACCTTGTTGCAAACAAACCATATGTTAGATCTTCATAAACATTTAATTGAGCTTAATTGAGCATGAAATCACTGCAAAAACAATAATTATACATACCTGGTGTGAATTCGTGGTGAATTGATACATAAATACTTGAGAATACCTTCAAAATGGCTAAATGAAAGAATACCATATATAATATCGCATGCAAAAAGGATTTGGCCATAAAAAAAAATAGTCAAAGAGAGAACCCAACATTACCCCCACGCCTAAGTATTTGTAGGTCCCTCTACAAACAAAAATGAATCACCCGACATGACTAGACTCGTGAAGGAGGGGGTGGAGTGGCTTTAGAAGCTTCTCCCTCTTTCTTTGGGGATTTTGTCTTGGGCATTTTATGATGTTTCAATTTCATCTTGAGGCTCTGATTGGTAGTGGTCATTTGATCAACCAATCACTGAAGATAATTCACTTTTTCTTGCAATACGACATTGTCATGATGTAGATGCCTATCCATAGTTTTTCCCTCTTCCAATTGTTGAAGAAACTGAGCATTTTCTTGTTGCAATTTTTCAATAACTGGGGTATGATCAGATGGTTCAAAAGAAGAGGTCTTGGATCCCTTGATGGACATAGAATGTATATCAGCTTTGGAAGATGATGTAGGCATCTAGGAGGAAGGAGTAATAGTGCTTTTGTGAGAGAGACTAGGTGTAATAGGTTCAGATTTAACTTCTTTATTAGGCTCAATTTTTTTTTACAGAAACTTCTCTGAGTCTTTTATGGGGGCTTTCATGATCAGAAGATAATTGGATAGGATCTGAAGTGTTTGCCACTTGTTCTTCGGGTACTTCTTTGAAAATATTCCCCTTTGAACCGATTGGCTCCTATTCTATTTGTAGGGACTGAAGGAAAGTCTTGCTAAAATGAATCTTGTAGCTTCTTATGTTGAGGATCAATAGGTGTTGAAGGCAATGGGGAATTATCATTAAGATTTTTTATTTTCTTACCCAATGAGGCTGCAGGGGAATCGATAATTTTCTTGGCCTTTTGATCAGACAAAGAGATAGTTTGAGTTCGAGGGTTTGGAGTTTTTGGAGAATAAGGCTTATATGGAGTAACAACCCTTCAATCAACTGATCTCTTACTAGTCTTGACTGTGAGATGGGGTTTGAGAATTGGTATAGAAATTCATCCCATGTCTTTCCCTTCTTTGTCAATTCATCTATGACAAGAAATTTGATAAGGCCATGGTGGTATATACTGTTGTGAGGGTTGGCCATGTTTTTACGAACTTGGGAAGACATTTTCTGAAGACTTTTCAAGAAGTTGAAAGGAAAATTCAAGAGTTTATTAAATTGGAAATGGGCTAACAGGCGAAAATGACAAACTTTGAAAACAAAGTACCTACCTTCACAAGTGATAATCCTGGTAATTGTGATCAGGGGGTTAATCAATTCATCCTTGATCCATTCTTTTGAGTATCCATTGGCTCTAGAAATGTTTTGCGATTCAGGCTTAAATACTCTCTTATAGCTTGGGCGTGGTAATTGATGGTGTTTGAACAATCAATCCCCAACCCATGGAAATTTCATGGCTTAGCCAATTGATTCTTTAGAGACCAAGAAGGACAGAGACCTTGCATGAGCCAGCCTCCCATCGAACCCAAGAGTTAATTTTAGTGAGACGCCATCGTCGTGACCCTGCAAACTGGCCAAGAATTGTCCCCGCCCTGCGTGAAGGAATATCTCTCTACACTCTACAAATTTGGGAATGCACAGAAGCTTGGCATAGGAGGAAGGTTCATATAATTTAATCATTATTACACTATGAAAGATGAGCAGAAGAAATGAATCGGCCAGAGGATGAGTACGACACCATAAACAAGGGATGAGTGAAAGGGTAATTGGGGCAGAATCCATGGTTTTTAATGCAATTGAGGTGGAAGCGGTTGAATTCATGAGTGAATTCATCATTCATGATCTCCATGTGTGACTATGATTACGCAACATTTGAATTTCGAATGGTGGTGTACTTTGGAGGCAAATGCAATTATGTGAGAATTAGATGAATGTCCAAGTCTTCAACTTGGACATTTGATCATAAAAATGCATTAAAAAGTTTTAATTCAACTATAAACATGAATTTCAAAAAATAAACCATTCTACCTATTAGCATTGAGAATCACCCTCAAATTGCAAGAGGATAAGCCTAGTACCCATCAAAAGGTTTGTAAATGTAAATGAATGATTAAAGGTCAAATTGACAAAACACAACATAAGAATGTTTTAACACAAAAATATGTGCTAGCATGCATAAGCAAATGAGGTTTTGAATAACGTTAGTTAGTGGTTAAGGATAAAAGTGAATAGAAGAAATAATTAGTGAGGAAGATAGATAAGTCTGCTATAAGCATTAGGCTTTCAAGCAGCTAGGTGAAGAAAAACTCAGTCACAAGAACTTCTTAAACTTAAAGTTTAAAACACTGAAAAATATTCATAGCAACATTATAATCAAACATCGATTATAACACAACCACAACATCTCATATGGATCATCCAATCATGAGCATTTCATATTAAGAGGAAACACGATTATGAAAATAAACTGACTTCTAATAATGAAAATGTCTCAAGTCTCATACATAAATAGAGAACAAATTTGTTTAGTCAAAATATTACAAAATAGGGAGTTTTGCTCAACCATTTGAACCTCAACATATCATTCATCTGATGTATTTATAATCAAAATAGTAACAACATCTAGAGGTGCGAGTTGGCCTTCCTATCCTAGGATTCTCCACAAAACAATACTAGTCTAACATCTGTACCAACAGATCTAACAAACTACTAAAATCAAGGAGCATGTTGGAAACAACTCTAACAAAATATTAATGACATGTATTGTTGTTGCTTGGGCACATTTTCTCGAGCACCATCTGTCCTCCAAGCCTATATGTTGATCTCCAACTGCCACCTGTTGATCTTTGGTACCCTCCAAATCATCAAAGTTAAGAGGAAGTAAATAATTCAAAACCTCTGACTATAATGGCCAATTCCTAGCGCGTTTGGTAGCCAATTCTGTAGCGCCCTTTTATAAAATTGCTCTGCATATTCCATAGTGCCCTTTGTAAAAATTCTCTATAGATTCCATAGTGCCCTTTTTAAAACCGCTCTGCAGATTCCATAGCGCCCTTTGTAAAACTTCTTTGGATATTCCATGGCGGCTTTTGTAAAAATGCTCTGTAGATTCCATAGCACCTTTAGTAGCGCAACTTCAGAACAATATGTGTAGACAATTTTGTAGCACCTGGCACTATGAAATATATTCTTTTTTACTTTGTTATGCAACAAATCCTCAAAATAACAAAAATCCTTAGTAGATGGAATTTTAGCCTATAGATGCCTCCATAGGTGAAAATATCATATTTCCTTACACATGAATCTTGCAAAAAGTAGTCACCCTAAGAAATGGATCTGTCATACTCTCCATTTACTTTCTCAATCTAGCACTCCTCCTTGTTGTAGGAGAACTTCCATATGTCATAGTAGCATCTCTTTATTTTGCAGGGGAACTCTTCTCTACTGCAGGGGAATTTCTTTCTATTGCATCTTATGCTAGAGCATTTAAGTTCCGCTGGGATAGATCATTTTTGAAGGGATAAAATTATTCTTTGAGATTTTTGTTTTGGGATTGAATGCTTCTATTTTTCTTTTATAGAGTCTTAAGTTTCTTATGGAGAGGAGATAATCTTCTTGCTATAAACATTTCCATATCAAGGGTCTCATTGTACATGACCATGAGCTCTTTCATCTTCCTTCTCTCAGTCAAACTTTTTTCCTTCAAAGGGGCAACTTCTTTTCTAACATCCTTGAGTTGTCTAATTAATCTCTTGAAAGTGGGATTATTAGGGGGAGTGTTGATGTTGATAACTTCAACAGGATTCTCAATGGATTCACCCTTACATTTTTCTTTCTTCTGAACAGAGGCTTTGGTCATGAACTCAATAGGCTTCCCAATAGTGTCACTTTTACTTTTAAATTTATTTACGACCGAAACCTTGGGTATGAGCTCTGTTTCAACAAATTCCTTATGGGTTGATGATCTAGTAAAAGGTCTCATGACTATGGTCTTAGATGTTGCAATAGGTGAAGGGAAATTCAATTTTCTCCCCTTCTTGGTTGTGGTTTTGGTTGATGAAGGGACTTCTTCTATTTTAGGTGCAGGATGAGGTGAAAATTCTCTTTGTGGGGAGTGATGGACTTCCCTCTCTTCTTCTTCAATTTCCTTAGGGGATTCTTTGTCTTGGGTAGTAGGTTTTCTATTTCTCTTGTTACTTGTTTCTTCTTGGGAAATACTACTAGCTAGAAAAGGGCTCTGCATCTTGGATTGATGGGTAGAGGCTGTATATAGATGGATATTAGTAGAGATATTGAATTGTTCCCAAGAAAGGTTTCTTTTCTTCAACTCTTCCATAACCAACATCCTGATCAACCCAGAGTGGAAAACACTATTTCCCACAGCCTTGGACTTGGATTGGACCCTATCATCCATCTTTCCCATACTTCTTAATAGATAAAAATGGATATTCATTAAATCCTTACCAGTGAAATATAGCAAGAGTCTAATGTGATATTGGTATATCATGTTAAATATTCCCTCACATGTAAAATATCTTTGGGTAATCTTCAACATTTTATCAAAACCCTCAACCAGGTGGCTCCTAGGCACTCCCTTAGACAAATTGTCTTTTTGATAGTCTGGCTTGAAGAAATCCTTGGAAAAGGATGCATTGAGAATAATGGATTTGAACTACCTCTCACCATTGTTGGGTATCTCAGTGGCTGCTGCAATAGTGGTCTTAGATACCTCCAACTCAAGGGTTCCAACCTTCGTCTTAGTCCCACCAAAGTTTAAAGAAGTATGAGCAATAGTTTCAGTAGTGCAGTATGAATAGTAGTTTCAGGGGTTCAAAATCTGAAGAAAATGGTCTCAATTCCAGTGGATGGAAAATTCAGCATGAAAATGGCAATGGAGTGTGTGGAAAAAAAGGTAAAGAGGATAGTAGGTGGGATAAGCTGTAGCTTGTAGCGCCAAGCACTTCCAAAAGATAAGACAAAAACACCTTAATGATGTTCAATGTAGTTGGAATGGCTCATTAAGTACCTGGACGTTGTAGCTAATAATGGAAGATCTGTAGCAAGCATAGATTTGTTACATACATCTCAGCCTCCAATTCACCTCGAATAGTTAATTCTGTAGCACAATCTGCAGCTCTGTCTGGACTAGTAGTTTCAAGAATGCCGAGCTTAGGAGCAGGATTTCAAATTTGGTAAACAGTTAGAACCTCATAAATAACCAAATCATAATATTCCTTTTGAATAAAAGGGTGTTGAAAACAATAAAAGACATGACATCAACTTGATGATGGAGAATGATGGTAAAGGGAAGATTGTACAAATATGCGCTACGAAAATGCCTAGTGAGTTGGCAGTGCCCTTTACAAAGTTTGAGTTGACTTCTTAATGGGAAAAGGGATAGAGTGGAGAGGATCAAGTATTTGAGTGGATAAAGTGACTTGTCTTGTTTGTAGAGTCATGGGGTCAATAGTGCTAGTTGTCAAGTCAAGTGATGAGTCAAGGATATAAACCACAAAATGATCCTAGGGTATAAACCATAGATTTGGGTCACAATGTGATCCAAGTCCCAATCCTTTATTTGTTTAGACTAACCTAAGAAAATCATAAAGGGAAAATTAAAACAAACTTAAATACTAATGGGTAAAAATTAAAATCTAAGGAGAAAATTGACCCATGACAACTTCATGTGATAACACTACCCATCATATCTTACCATTGCAACAAGTGTATCAATTCGAATGATCATTTCTGCATGAAATCATGGTAATTACAATATATGCATACCTCATCTAATCCTCCATATGGAACTTCACCTGGTCATCCAGATGACACTCCATCTCGTCTTCCGAATGACACTCCATATGTAACTCCATATGAAACTTCATATGGTACTCCTATGCAAGTGGAAATTATCCCCATTATAATGGACATTCACCCATAGCACTCATCTTGGGAAATTTCTAACAGTCATGGTGATCATGAGCATGGACTGGATAAGTGTGAATAGGATGATCCAATGTTAATTGCCTTGTCATCAATCTGCAATATAAAACAACCTATTCCTCTATTCATAGGCGTGTAACACAAATATATAGTGAGCATTTAACAGTTTTCCATTGATCTATAATTGACATAAAGAACCAGTTAAGTAGTCTTCCATTAAAAAAAATGTACAACAGGTTTATAACACACAGTGATGTCAATAGTATAGAATTTAACATTTTAATAAAAACAACTATTGATATAATATCCCAGAATATCATAAAAAAAATATGATAGCATTTTTAACAGAGATTCTACTTCCTCTTCTCATGGATTATAATATAGATGGGCAATGTTTATCATTTTTCAACTCATTAAACCCCTCCCCCACTCCTAAGTATTGTGACACCTCACAATCAAAGATATAGGGAACTAGTCAACTCTCCCAATAGCCTAAGATTTACATTTTTTCAAGTGTAGAGATAAATTTCACACATTATTCTGATGAGATGGTTAAAATATGGCCCCACCTATAGGACAAAAAATCCTATGTATAGTTAAGAAGAGGTAGGTGAAAGGGTCTTAGGATGGCCTTAAATTTAGTTTCCAATGGAATATTTATGGAGTTCATTGACTTTTGCTTAACCATGCATAATTCTTTTCAACTTTGTCTACAATTAATGTCCTACATCAGGACAAGTTTTAAGATTTAGGAATTTTATTTATTGTTTGTCAAATCATCACCCTCACTAGGTAGAATGCCCCACTGCTAGCAAGTCTATTCAATAATCTAACGGGTTTACCTAGTCATACCATAGGTTGGTACCTGCTTTTAGCATACCTATTTAGTATCCCGATGGGTTAGCCTATTACATCCTTTTACAACAGAGACTGGTCCACCATCTTTTAATATTTCTATATAGAAATTTCTTTTTTCAAGAATATGGGGAGGCAACTCTAAATTTTTTTATTTAATATTGGGATGGTATTTATGTTAGAGGATGACTCTTCTTTATGTATTCCTTAAAGATTTTCCTAATATAAGGGTTACTTAAGTGGACGTACCCTATATAAAGATAAGTTATAATCAAACATTTTTAGTGTATAGTGGATGGTACCATTGGAAAATAATAGAAAGGTATCTTCAGACCCTATTCAAACCCTCTTTCTACTCTTTCATAAAGATACTTTACTCACCCACTCAGGTTTCTTGGGAAATTGTACAAGTAACCTCTAGGTTTGATAAGACAAGGTGTCACTTCGTTATATCCTCTAGTGGTGGAGGTTAAGAGAAACTACCATTAAAGATGCCTTGAGAGAAAGGAAGATAGAAATCTTGTAAAAACATATGGCTAATTCACAACAAGAAATTTCTAAGAATAATAAAAAGTCATTATTCAATTGATTCTTAAGCAGACAACATACTTCAAATATAGAAATATTGTTTTTGAAGGAAAATACTTCCCTTTTTATCTCCTTGAAATTGTCCACTTATGGTGAAATAAATACCTGCAGAAATCTCTAAAATTGTTTATCAACAAAAACACACGTTAAATTATTTACATATGTACAATCGAAATTCAAAAACATTTTCAAGAACGGGGGGAGGGCGAAGAAAATTCCCCATCCACTAAGGCCAATGCCTTGTCGATTGACATGATCTGTAGAAAATATTTTTTGGAAATGGGTATGTGGTAAAGTTTAAGTTGGTGTCCATTCACTACGATTTGGAAATGGGTATGTGGTAAAGTTTAAGTTGGTGTCCATTCACTACGAAAGAGACTCATCCATCATCAATTGTTTTAATATTAACATCCCCATCATCATACATGGTAACTACCTCATAAGGACCCAACCACCAAATGGTAATTTTTCCTTTAAACGTTTTGAATCGGGAATCAAACAATGAATCCCAATCACCTGGTTGAAATTATTTCTTCTTAATAAATTTGTCATGCCATTTTCTCCTCTGGTTTTGAACTAAAATTATCCGTTGGATAGAATCTTGTCTAATCTCATCCAACTTGTTCAATTGTAGGTCTTGTTGTTTATGAGCCTCATCTAGGTCTAATCCCAATTGTGAAACAATACATAAAGTCCTTACTTGGAATTCAATTGGTAGAAGTACTTGTTTTCCATACGCTAGTTCGTAGGGGGTATTCCCATTGGTGCTTCTCCAGGTAGTATAATATGGCCACAAAGCCTCTGAAAGTCTATCAACCCAATCCCTATGGTGTAATTGGATAATTTTGGTTAAGATAGTTTCATAAATGTTTTTTTTGGACTCTACTTGACCATTATCTTGCGAGTGATATGGAGAAGACTTGAAATGCTTGATCCCATATTTCTCCATTAATACCTTCATCAACTTAGAAGTGAATTGGGTTCCCTAGTCTGTAACAATTTCACAAGGAACACCAAAGAGGGTAAAGATGTCTTCATAAATGAATTTAGCAACAGATTTTTTGGTAGCCCTAAACAAGGCTTTTTCCTCTACCCACTTGGTGATATAATATATACCAACCAAAATATAATTATTCTTATGAGACATGGGTGAAATTTGTCCTGCAAAATCAAGAGCCTATTTCTCAAAAGGTTCTATCATAACTTGGGAACGTAAGGGAATTTCATTAGCTGATGTGGGTCTTCCTATCCTTTGATAGCTATTGTAACTCCTGACATATTTGGTAGCATCCTTAAAAATGCTACGCCAATAGTAACCTGAATGTAACACCTTCTATGTTGTACGTTTGTCGGAAAAATGGCCACCACATGTTCCATCATGAAAACTTCATAGGGTTTCTGGTATTTCATCTTCTCGAACACATCTATGAATAATCAAGTCTATTCCAGTATGAAAAAGGTCATTGCCAACCCAGGAGTAGTTATCACTTTGTGTGATAATTCGACAATTTTTATGAGGTGACAAATGAGCTTGTAACTTCCTAGTAGCCAAATAATTTTCCATATCTTCAAATCATGGGGTATTTACAGAGAGGGAAAATATATTCTCATCCAGAAAACTATCATCAACAGAAACATCATCACCCTCATGATTAATGTGAGAAATAAAATGAACAACTAATTTCTCCTTTCTAGGTCAGTTAAGGACGGTGATATTGAACTCTTACAATAATAGGAGCCACCTAGTCCCTTGACCATTGGTAATGGGTTTATTCATGAGAAATATAATGGCAGAGTGATATGTGTGTATGAATACCTCGTATCCTGTGATATAATGGTGAAATTTATTGATGGCATGAACAACTGCCAAGAATTCATTTTCGGTAACTGTATAGTTTAACTAGGCAGGGGACAAGTTCTTACTCACAAAATAAATGGCATAGAATTGTTGGTCTTCATTCTTCCCTAATACTCCTCCTATTTCAATGTCGAAGGAATCAATGGATATGTGAAATGGAAGGGCCCAATTGGGTCCCCTAAGTAATGTTGCCATATATAATTTAGATTTTAGAGTTTCAAAGGTGGTTTGACACTGATTGGTCCAAAGAAAATCAACATATTTTGTAAGCAGTCCAAACATGGGTGGAACAATATTTGTGAAATTCTCAATGAATTGTTGATAGTATCTGGCATGTCCAAGAAATATTCCTACCTCTTTTTGAGACTTTTGTGGTGGAAGTTTGATGATTACCTCAATATTAACATGATACACTTTAATCCCTTAAGATGAAACATGATTTCCTAAGACTACTCCTTCAATCAACAACATTTTACATTTTTAATGACTTAAGGATAAATTCATTTCTTGACATCTGATAAGGACTGATCCAAAAATACCTTTTAGATACAATGGTTGAGCTTTTAAAGCATGATTTAATTAACCCATTAGGAATTTGATGAAAGACGAAGAATTATAGATGAAACATGATAGCCATAAAGCAATATAAAAATATGGAAATAATCATAAGAAACAACAAACCATAAAAAACAACGTTGATAACGTAGTTCGATAATCTCACCTACATCTCTAGGCCTTTGTCTCAGTGAGTGACGCTTTCTTATTTTTTTTCAAAGCTTAAAAAGTACATCATAAAAGTGCCAATTGGATTACAAACTGATTTGGTCATCTTCTTCCAGATCTCAATAACCCATCAAAACTGACGGCACTGGAAACATATGAACGAAGCTCCCAGAAATGGCCCACAAAAGTGCTCTCCTCAATGGCTTCCCTGCATAAAAATGGCTTTGGCTTAATTATTCTTCATCATTTTTCTATTCTGAACCTCTCTTCTTGGCTTCACGAACCTCTGGTTTATAAAGACTTGAATTTGGTAACAAACTCCCAACTTCCCCCCAAGATCTAGCCTCGAAAAGGGCCCAATATCCTCCAAAAATGGCCAAAATCTCCTAATATTAGGTCAAAAGTCATAAAAAATCATATAATAATGTTAAAAAACCCACTTTTTGCATAAATTCAGGCCTAGCCCCTTATCTTTGGGCTCCTGGTCATGTGGGTGCCCTCCATGTGGCCTTGGACTAGGATGACGCACTAACCCCTAGTTTTAAGCCCCTAATATTCGGCCCTCGGTCGCATGCGTGGCCATGTGTCCTTGTCCTCTATGCTCCACAGGATCGATTTTGTTATAGCCCTTTGGTCATAGCCTTCGGTTATGTTCCCTAGTCGATGGGCTAGCTCAACCGAGTGGGTGCTAACCCCAATTCATGCCAACAAACAATACATAGTGTCGAGTCATATGGTATACCGCTAGAGCTTAATATGGAACCAAGGCTACACATCTGTGAGCACACCATAAAAAGGTTGTGGTCGCATAGTATGGTCATATGGAAAATATTCGAGGGTTGGGGCTAGGCCCCATCCCTTACTCCGTGCAACATTACAACCCATTCACTTTAAGTATAAACTTCATACTATAGTTAACAAGTCATAATGTGGGCAGGATGGTAGCCCGACCCTGTCAAGTCTTTCGTCACCCAGACTATAGTGCACGGGTTCGACTCCCCGGGAGTCCATAAAAATTTTGCAACCAAAATGTCCAACCAATGTTTGGGTGCCATGTGGCAGCCCACGACTGGGTCATGTGGCGCCATCACACTTTCCCACAAACATCCCACGTGTCCAAATATGATTGGTCCATACATATGCCACCGTGTTTTCCCTGTCACNTGNAA
>CBVK0100364844.1:0-11244 GCA_900067695.1 Picea abies
TTTGGCTAGGAAGAGGCATGAGTAGGCCTGATGCCAGGTAAGCAGGGATGGTGCAATTTAGGGTTATAACACAATCTCTTCTAAGACCTTCTCTAACTCTAACTACCTCACACATTAGGCGAAGCACAAACAAAGATGCAGATAGACTGGCCAATGTAGGGATTGAATCATTGCAGAAGATCATTCTCCAAGATCCCAGGCAGTCCCAAAGCTCTCCCCTCTCACTCCAATGTGAGGATATTGCCCATTTGGGTGGCTCTAATATGGACGGGGTGCCACCTTTCTCTTACTAGAATTCCTTCCAAGTTAGAAATGATTCGGAGTGAGAGGGAAACCATCAACATCAGCGTAGATGATCAATAGTTGACAGATGATTTCAAGACCTCGACAATCAAAAGTCACAAGTTCGATGTATGTTTTTTCTCAAAGTTCAGAAATCACAAAAAGTGAGAGTGGATCTATACCATTGGTGATAAAGGAGTTCTGAGGTGTCGATTTGGTCCCATTGATCTGAGGCGAGGAAATTTCGGGAACTTGACTATCGAGAGTCCAACGCATGAAAGAAGCTATTTCCCAAATTCGAGATATTGTGAAATGAAAAATATTGATAAGAGAGAGAATATCAAGACCATTGGTACCATAAGAGATCTAGACCATCGATACGGTCCCATGGATCTGACATGAGAAAATTTCAGGATCTCAGCTATCGAGAATCCAAAGCATGAAGGCAGCTATTTCCCAAAGTTGTGAAATTGTGAAATGAAAAATCATTGTAAGCAAGAACATATCGTGACCATTGGTACCAGAAGATATCTGGACCATCTATCCAATCCCATGGATCTGACATGAGGAAATTTTGGGATATCGGCTATCGAGAGTCCAAAGCATCACGATAGCTATTTCCCAAAGTTGTGAAATCGTGAAATGCGAAATCACAATAAGAAATAACATATTAGGACCATTGCTATCAAAAGATATTTGGACCATCGATCGGGTCCCATGGATCTAACATAAGAAAATATCAGGATCTCGGCTATCGGGAGTCCAAAGCTTGAAGGAAGCTATTTCCCAAAGTTGCGAAATCGTGAAATGCAAAATTGCAAAAAGAGAGAACATATTAGGACCATCGGTACTAGAAGATATTTGGATCATCGATTTGTTCCCATAGACATCAGTAACTCATACATTGAGAGTCTAGCATGGAGAAAATTGTCTACCCAAGCTGCAAAGTCACAAAACGCAAAATCACGAAATGCGAGAGAAGATCTAGACCATTGATCCCGAGGAAATATGGATTGTCAATCTGGTCCTGAAGCACTCACTAACTATAAGAATATAGGATGTAGATATTTTTTGTAAGCTTTTAGTTGGAATTAATATAAGGATCCACTTTTTATTCACAAAAAAAAACTTAGAATCGACGTTAGAGAAAAAATAATAATTTTATAGATTAAAACAATCTAATCAATTTAATCAAAATTAAACATAGATTGTACCATACTCTAATCATACCAAAATTGAAAAAATTCATGATCTATTTAGTTAAATATCATCAAATTTTGTTGCATATTTAACAGAAGTCCATTGAATATTTTATAGATAAAGTGTTATGAACATAAGTGACAAATTTCAAAGAGGTCTTAAGTTTAAAGTACATATAGGTATGAAACAAATTTTAAAACTGAACTAAATGTATTATATGTACATAGACATCAAGGTCCAATATGAAGCCTTGTGTACCAATACAAATCAATATATGTATATAGAACTTACATTGCAACTATGAGATGATATATTCTTAAAACATTGTGAGAATTTCAAGGATATATAATTTATATGATACAAAGACAATAGGGTATGAAGAATTTGAACTTAACTTATGTGATAAAATAAGAAGGTCGAGGGTGAAAAAAACTTTTTGTTCCTATAATATTTGGTTTTCATATGTGTTTTCACATTATAGATTATGGAATGACCAATTTTTATCCTTTATTTCCTCGAGGAATTCCCTAATATTCCAGGTCTATGGGATCCCTATCCTGGCTTATGAGAGTAGACACTTTGAATTTCATTTGAATACTAGTCATAGGAGTTTTGTGGAGGCATTTGAGACCTATTGTTCCTAACAATGTTGAATGATTCATATTGGGAACTCATAGTTTAATTTTTTTGTACAGAGAACTATTCAAGTCTCAATTGTCTTTATAATTGTATCTTGGTAGTGGACATGTCAAATAGTATTTTGAGCAAATAATCATTTTTGACAAACTCATTTGATTGACAATGCAATAGTATTTTAAAGTTCTTTGGATAACCTACACCATATTTTATGTTTCCTTTCCTCTTTCAAAGTCATGATCATTTTTATTTCTTATATTGTTTGAAATGAGGGAAAATATTTGTGTCCCGACCATATTTGACAAAAAATGACCATGGACAGCATTATAGTTTTTCAAGTTGTTGATCTACAAGATAAAATCAGAACTTGAATGTAGATATAGTTCAAGTATATTCCAATTAATACATCAACAACCTACTTTTATAAAATTGAGTGTATGTAAAGGTAAGAGATAGATATGATCTTGTCCATTGGATGTAGCCTGGGTGGTTGGGAGTAATGATTGTTACCCTCCCCACCTTGATTCAATTTCTTGTGAGTGACATGTTGTGACCCTAAATGGGTCTATAAATATGTTCTTTTTGTTGAGCCCCCTATATGGTGAGAGGGATCCAATCTCTCTAGGTGAAAACCTTTTCTAAAAAAAATATATAGATCTCATCTTGCCCCAAATATATATAAAAAAGTGTGTACATTTCGCGTACATTGTGTACCATATGGAATACCTATATACTATGACTCTAGACAATCAAGTACATATATAGGATAGATACAAATGTTAAAATTGTCCTTGTCAATTGGTTGTAATAGATATATTTATTCGATTTATGACTGGAAAATCTAGAGCATATTATATCATCCCTAAGTGGTTTGAAGGACATATGTGGACCCATATATAAATTATAATTGAGATCTAGTTATATGTGTGAGATTGTGTTTAATAAAGAAGTACATGACAAACATTTCATTAAAAATCATGTTACTTGAATGAGCATGTTATTAAAAACCAAACAAGATCAAATTTGGGGCATGACTAGAAAATATAGAGCATGCTATCTCATCCCTTAAGTGGTCCGAGGACATATTGGGACCCGAATATTTAATAATTTTGAATAGAGTAATTTCGATCTAGTTTTACGAAAAAAATTGTAAATAAAGCTTGGTAAGTTACAATTCATCAAAAATATAGTTCCTTATTTGAATGGACAATGAAAGTAAACTAAAGAATATGATTCTAGAATCCTACATATTCATAAATACATGTACTTTCAATGAAAAATACAAACAAGTATGGAATGTATGTTACTTGTTTAAATAAATCGTAATGGTATGCCATCTTCAATTATTTGTTCATGATCGACTATTGACATTTTCCATTTTCTAACTTTTGCTTTTTTCCTTGATTGAACCTCTATTAACTTTGTGTGTTGCACATACCAAATGACTATATTGACAAGTTATGATATCCAACTGATAGTCTTGAAAGTGAACATGACTATCGGTTTGATGGGTTTCTTGAAAAAAATAGCCTTTCAATGCGATGGATCCTCTTTCATATATAAAACTGTTATCATCAAAATCTTCTAATAACCTCATCTTTCCTTCTGTGCATCACATCAAATAATATTTCACGTTTTCATTGTTGTGGGTGCATCCATGACAAAGACATCTCCTACAAATAATTTTATTGTTCCAACAAGCAATTCTCATTAGATTAACACACATGCATGTGACATTACTCATATACTATATATATATTTTATATATCCATTACAGGTACATCTACAAGTTGTTTAAATATTTAATAAATATGTTTGAATAATTGAAACATAACTTATCTTCTCTAACAAGATCATAAACTCTATCGCCATCAATTGACACTATATTTTCATTTGATTCCATCTCATCTGCGCTTTCAAGTGCCATTTTCCCTTTTGTATTAAGTTTGGTATGTCTCCAAGATTTAACATATTCTACATTTTCTCTTTCACAAATCTCTGTGGATTTTGTGTCCTCTATGCAAACTGAACAAAAACAAAGCTTCATTTCTTATATCAAATGAAAACACATTTTGATAGTGTTTTGTTTTAACTAAATGGAATTTTTGTGTCCCATGTATTGTACTGGCCTCATATGGGATTGATCTATTTAAATCTTGGTTTCCAATATACCAAAAACCCTTGCACATGGTTCAAGAATAATTTATTTAAATAAATTCATATGAAATGTTGATATACATGTTAAAGAAAATAACTTGTTAACTTGAACTCTATCAAGAACATGATTGAATATCATATAAATTTAAACATGCAAATAAAAATATCCCGTGTACATGTGTAACATATATATACGCACATCTACGCACATCCATTGACGGATTATTTTCACGTATTAGTGCCAGTTTGCACCATTAAACAACTTGATTGGTGTATTCAAATCGATTGACATGAGGGTTCATTTGATACCTTTGAGGTGCTCATTTTACACATGCCCCTGCATCGTCGTTCTCTCCTTTTCCATGACCATTATCAAACAAATTTCAACAATGTGTAATGTTTGATTTTTTTTTAACCGACACAACCAATAGAATGATCATGAAGATTTGAATTGACCTGCACATCCATTTGACCATATCCAATGTCGATCGAATCTAATCCCACATTCTTTTAATGAATCATAAAAATTTTCAAAACAATGTTGTACATAATGTGTATCGTGAGCCCAATCATCACTTATATAAAAGTGATATTCTTTAATAACATGTTGATTGTGATTGGTGCTTTCTATTTTATCAACACTATGTTAAGAAGGTATATATAGAATGTGGAAAAATATAGTGACTTGATTAGAATGATAATATCCACTATGTATTTATTTTTGTGTAGCGAATGTGTAATTCTTTGCAAAATCAACTACAGACAAAATTATCCCTGGTGGAAAGACTTCACGAGATTGTTTGAATTGTAGGTATTTTCATCGAGCTCTATGTGAATGCTTGGTGTATTTATAAATTTATTCCTCAAACTTCTTCAAAAAATCTATCACATAGATTTTATGTACATTCAAATCAATCCTTTTGGAAATAACATTTGAAGAATTTGGAGTCATGTTGTTGATATATTCATATCTCTTCCAATTGACTATTATATTAGACAAGGATTGATCATTCATATCAATAGGATACTTTGAGGGAAACAAACTTAGATTTCTACAACGATCACATTTCTTTCCACCAACACATTTGTTTTGGTAAAATAATTCATCACCTTCTCTTTCACATAGAATTTGAGATATAAAAGCATGGAATGTGGAAGGAGGAAGTGAAATTTCCCATAACATTTTACCAAAATCGAGAAAAGTGTCATAATATAATTGAAATTCCACATGATAACGACAACAAGTGCCACAAACAACGATCGGTCTAACAAACCATGGTTTTTGTTGCACAAATGTATTGATGGAAATTTGAACTTCTTTGTTCTCTTATTTGAAATTATTGAACAATTATATTTGTGTCATTGGAAATTATGTTTTGGATGTTCTTCGTATTATTTTCATGCTATTATTCATTGCAACGGATCCATTTTATGTGGTGAAACACATCTCTTTAATATTTGTAAATACTTTAGCGGGTCGATTCTTTAACATTTTATGCAAGTCTATCATTGTAGGGTTGTCTAGAAATAATTGTCCAACAAATAAGTTCATCATTTGCATCTATTTGCAATCAAAATTTTCTATGTTTGTAGATTGTTTTTCTTTAGGTTTCCATCATTTTTTCCATGTGTTGTGTCAAACAATATTTTATATTGCTAGATGAAACAATTGTTGTTTGTATCACTCTACATGCACCACTAAATTTTTTTTCGAGATTTTCCAAAATATTTTAATTCATAGCTATTGATCTAGGAGGATCTCAGTGGTCATCCACCATTTCCAACTGGATCAAAATGGTTTTTTTGGCAACTTACTACTTTAAGCAGTTTTTTAGTTCAAGAACTTCTGGGGCCATTTTGAGGGCCTAAACAACACTTTTTTGTGATAGGGAACCTAAAATATAGTCAAAATATTTGGTTGATCCCCCTAACTGAATATCCTCCTCAATACCCTTCCAATCATCTATCCTTCACCCTAAACAAAGATTGTATGAAAAATTTACGACCCCGAGAAGTTGATGTACTAACTTACCCCAATGGGGCCCACATGCCTTTTGGCGCTTCATCTCCTAGGGTAAGGTTTTGGGATGTATATGGTTTTAAAATTCATGTTTATTGTAAAAATTCCTTCATAACCTCATTTTGTTCATATTCTTGTGAATGAGCGTAGCCATCACATCTCTTTGCAGAGATAAGATGCCACCATTCTAGAAAGTTTGTTTTTAGTTTGCATTTTATAGTTTTCAACATATTTCTTATTTAATAGAAGTCAATTTTTACTGTATCTCTGTTATTTTTCACTATGTATCTATTTTAATATTATAAATCCATGGTTTCATTTTGTTTCACTCATAAATACGGATCACTGATATCAGATTGGTTTGCTCCTTGTCATTTTTTTAATGCATGTCCCCATTGTGGTTAGGGTATAGAGAGTTGGATATTGAGATTTTTTCTCTCGAGGACAACTTCTCTCACACACTGAAGAAACCCTCCATGGGATGAGAAAAGAAAGATTATGGGACAAGAGGTCCTTTCAAAATGTTGCTCGAGGAATCCCTTGAGTGACATAGGAACAATATGATGGACAACTTTGCACAATTCCTTTGACATTTGCTGACAAGTGACACATCCTCCTCAAGCAGACATGTCACCCCCTTCAAGGTACAAATCAATTTTTATATTCCTATATTTGAAGGTCAAATAGATGTGGATGTCGTAGATAAATGTTTAAACCTTCTAGAAGGGTATTTTTCTATCGACAATGTTTTCGATAGAGAAAATATTACATTTGCACTCCTCAAGGCCATCCCCCATGTCATAGATTGGTGGGAGACATTTTGTGAGAAAAAGGAAATAGAGGGATCCACATTATTTGCAGTTGCACCCACTTGGGGTTCCTCCAGGGATGTTATTAAGGAACAATACTACCATGCTAAAAGTTATGATGAACAGTATACAGGATGGACCACATTGCGTCAACAAAGAGACCAAACAGTGCTAGAGTTCACGAATGTCTTCCATATCTTGCACACCAACATGGGTATCAAATATTTTGAGTGACATCTAGTGTTCAAGTACTGAATTGGTATGCACATATACATCCATACAAAATGGAGTTTTTAGACATATCATCCTTGGGCATGACCTATCGATATGCCATCAAAATCAAGCATAAGGTGAAACAAAATATGCAACAATTTGGGTCTGGTAACCCATCACAACAAAATAAGGGAAAAGGAATCCCCAAACCATAAAAAAAAGGACATAGAAAATATGGGATACCTCAAGAAAACCAGTTCAATCCACAAGCAAAGAAGGACAGTGGGAAGATGAAGTGGTGTGACTTCCATAAGAGACCCTGGAATAAAAATGTTGTTTGTCACTTCAAGAAGTCATTGGTGGCTGAGGTAAAAGTATTTGGATCAGTTGTAGGTTCTGACTCTAAGTCACAACCCGAAAAGGGGAGACATATCATTGACATGGAACCCAGTGCCACCGTCTCTACCACTAATATCCAGCCCGGTGAACTTGGTGAGCCATTGGAAGGGAAGCATCTCTTTCATTCACAAATGTGGATAAAAGGAACTCCATTTCACTTCATCGTTGATAGCGATAGACAAAATAACCTCATATCATCATAGGTCATCAAGCATATAGCCCTGACGACAATGTCGTACCCACATCCCTACACCATCGGATGGCTTCGTCAAGGAAGTGATCTTTGTGCCAGCCAATAATGCCACATGTTGTACAACATCAAGCTATGCAAAGATGAGGTATTGTGTGATGTTTCTCCCCTTGAAGTTTGTGATGTTATTTTGGTCCAACCTTATTTATGGAAACTTCGTGTTGTATATGAGTCTAGGCCTCCCAGTGTTATTATTACTTTGATTGGGAAATTGTATAGGATTCTTGAGGTAGTCCCACCTAGTGTTATTTCCTTGATGTCTGCCAAGAAATGCATGGAGGTCATTTATCATATCGGGAAGTTTGTCTTCTTCATGATTTTCTCTTAGAGTGAGTAAAAGGTTGCAGCCACATCCATGGCCTCTATGGATGACCTCTCCATGCAACATAAGCAAGTGATAAGGTCGTGGAAAAATACAAATACATCTTCTCATCACCTATTTGGGTAACTTTGTGGTGCCAATTCAAGCATCCCATCGATATGACCCCTAGTGCACTTCTACCTAATGGGCCAGTCTATCACCGCTCTTTGCTAGAAAATGAGGAGATCAAGCATCAGATCCAAGAAATTCTCCACAAGGGGCACATCCGACCCAGTTCATCACCTTGTGGAAGCCTAATCATGCTGGTATAGAAGAAAGATGGGACTTGGCGACTCTCCATTGATTATCGAGATCTAAATAAAATCACAATCAAGAACCAGTACCCAATTCCCCGAATCGTTGATCTCCTTGATCAACGCAAGTGGGGGAAATACTTCAGTAAGATTGATATGAAGTATGGATACCATCAGGTCCTAGTATAATAGAAAGATGTATGGAAAACAGCCTTCAAGTCAAAATAAGGTGTTTTTGAATGGTTGGTCATGCCCTTTGGTTTGAAAAATTCCCCAACAAATTTCATGAGAATGATGGATGACATCTTGCGGCCTTTCAATAATTATTTTGTGTTGGTGTATCTGTATTACATCCTTGTCTACAAAAAGACTTGGAAAGAACACTTGCAACATATTCAACAGGTTCTTCCCACTCTGCAACAAAACAAGCTATATTACAACTTGGAAAAATGCTCCTTATGCATGGATAGGGTCCAGTACCTAGGATACATTGTTGATGCACATGGTGTGCATGTTGATCCATCCAAGATCCAAGTCATCCATGACTAACCAGCCCCCACCAAACTCATTGAGCTTTGAAGCTTCTTATCCCTTTCCAATTTCTACCATAAGTTCATGTTCAGATTCTCCCATATTTCATGGGCCTTAAGCCAAATAACTAGGGGTGGTGGTAAGGAAAACTTTGTGTGGGGCTTGTCCTAACAAAAATATTTCCATGATCTGAAGCATCTCTTGTGATCCACCCCAGTTCTCTCATTACCAAACCTACAATATCCCTTTGAGATTGAGACAGATGCTTCAGACTATGTTGTGGGCGCAGTCATCACTCAACATGGCCACCCCGTGGCCTATAATATCAAGACACTATAAGATGTCATCGATAAGTATACTAGTTACAAAAAATAAATGTACTCCATTATGCAAGCCTTCCACCAGTGGAGGAATTTCATTCTCGAGAAGTAGACAATCATCCACACTGATCATAAGTCATTACAGTTCATGCAAACACAAGGAAAATTGTCAAATCACTGCCATCAGAATTGGTCCACATATTTGCAGTAGTTCCACCTCAACATCAAGTATAAAATAGGAAGTACCAACCGAGTTATTTATTTCCTCAGTTGACCTCCAATAATGACACTAACCACAGTGCTCAATTCTTGCAGCCACAGGACCTCCAGATGGCCCCACTTCCATGAGACAAATCTTGACTTCACCAACACCTACCATAAATTAGGCACAAACACAATTGTCACAAATTTCCATCTTTAGGATGAGATGTTCTACCATATGGGCCATCTCTTCATTCCATCAAGAGAGCGAGCGAAGTTGATTTGGGAATCCCACTATAGTTGGGTGGTAGGACAATTAGGCATGGAAAAGAGAGTGGAAGTAATGAAGTGACATACCTGTTGGTCAAAACTTCGATAGGATGTCAACAATTATATCTGGTACTTTACTACCTATGCTATTTCCAAACTAGCCACTAACAAACAAGGCTTATACACTCCTCTGCCTACTCCTGATAGACCTTGGGAATCCATCTCAATGGACTACATGTCGAGCCTTCCATCCACAAAGCGTGGAAATGACTTTGTTTTTTTTGTTGTTGGTCTCTTTTCCAATCTCACGATATTGGTCACGTGCAAGAAGATAATCTCAGCAAAGGCCACTTCCATGATCTTATTTGAATGAGTGTGGGTACACTTTGGGATCCCAAAAACCATTATCTCATATTGAGACAATCAGTTCCTCGGCACATTCTGGTTGAGCCTCTAGTCACTGTTGGACACCAATCTCACCAATTCCACTCCCTTCCACCCTGGACGGATGAACAAACTGAGGTCATCAACCAAATGATCATGCGTATCATTCGCATGTACAATTTCAATAACCCCCACAGCTAGGATGAGAATATTCCCTACGATTGACATAGCTACAACGTATACCTCATAGCTCAACCGGCCATATCCCCTTTCACGTGGGGTTGGGATTTCAACCGTTGGGTCCCATGGATGTTGCACTACCCCTTGTGACCACTCAGGAAGACTTGTTGGATGCTCCAACTAGAGATGAAAAATCCACCCAGTTCATTAAGTGGATCCAACACATCCACCAATAGGTTAATGATATTTTACAGAAGCCCAATTTCAAGTACAAGTAACGCCATGATCAACATCGGGTGCCACACTAGTTTCAGGTGAGAGACAAAGTTTGGTTGCACTTGCATAAAGAACACCTTATAGGGCCTCATCAAAAGCTTCGTCCACTATGTTATGGACCCTACACCATCACCAAGTCTATGGGTGAGAATACTTTTAAGCTCAAGCTTCCCCCCTTCCTTGGCTTGCACCCAGTGTTCAATGTGGACCTCCTTCGGTCTTATTTTCCACCATTATTGGAAATCTCAAAGATAGAAAAACAATTGAAACAAACAGATATCAACCTTGACTGCATGGAACGGGCATCCACTGATGATATCATGGATGCACAGGTTAAGGGCACTCACCAATAGAGGATCCATATTTATTGGGTTGTCAAAGAAGGTCATCTCCTGCACCAAGGCAAGTGGCTCACCCATGGCCAAATTCAGCAGAAATTTGCTCATATGATGGGGGCACTCAATGCAGTGGAAACCATTTCTTCCTAAGGGGGGGGGGGGG
>CBVK0100364846.1:191-12388 GCA_900067695.1 Picea abies
GAAGAAGTCGGCTAAAGGAAATATTATATACTAAGTAAATAGGCACCCAGAATGAGAAGTCAACCTAGACAATTTGCCAGATTTAGTATAAATACAGGAGGCCAGTCTTCATTCTGGCAGACAATCTCAGAACTGCAGAAGCAGCACGTGTGCGCACTGCAGTTGGCCAGTTTGTGCGCAAGTTTGGAGGAGAGCTTCTGTTGCAGCTGTTGTAGCTAGCAGATTTCGGTTTTGGCTTGGACTATCTCTTGGTTATGGTTTGGACTCTTTAATCAGCTCTTGCTTGGTGCGTTATCCTTGGAGAAAGGTACGTCACCCTTTGTTTCGCTATCTAGCCTAGGGTTTACTTCCGAAATGATTCTTTGTCAAGATTAAGGTGCTCGGGGGTGGCTTCAGCCTATGGTTGGGTGATAATAGTGATATTGTCTATGGTTAAACGAGCACACCTATGGTTGGGTGATAATAGTGATATTGTCTATGGTTAAACGAGCACATCCATTAGATTCTAACAGAATCCTCCACTTGACTCCATAAGCCCTAGAAGGCACTAGTTCTAGCCTCTCTCTTATTGAAGGATTGATCAAACACTCTTCTCCTAAGCTTTTACTAACTATAACTAACCCTAACTTAGCCTATATCACTAATATATTTGTTGTTGTTACAAAAGATTATTACAACCAAATTGCAGCAAATTCACTGCAAAATTGACATTAAATGCTAGCGAGACATTGTTAAAATTGCTTGTGACAATTGATTATCATTCTGCCCAGTTAAAGCTACCATTTCATTGTGTTTTGAAGCAATTCCAAGGCATATTCATTGCAACAGTTACAAAATACTTATTGTTGTTATAAATTTTTATATTGTTGCATCTTTATATCAGCTAGCTTATTTCTCAAAGGTTCATGGTCTTGTGAAGCACTAACATCATTTGGTACTTGAAGCTTCTATATTCTCCTTTGTTGTTTTGTTCTGGGCAGGTACACTTCTTTTACACTCTTGCTTCATCTCTCAAAGACCTAAGAACCTTTAAACTCGAGTGACCAGTGAGAGGGGGGTATTCCTGCATCATTGCTTTAGTTTCATCAGCCCTTTAGGTCACTAGGGACGTCTCCCTTGGGGTAATCTTGATATACCCCTAAATAGAAAGGGGTTTCCTATTAAGGTGACAGTGATAGGTCACCCCTTGTTATGTCAATCTTGCCTCACTTGCCTTGGGCTTTGGGCAAGTACAGATTGTGCGATAACAAACCTCACTTAACATCAAAAGTATATCATTGTGTCCATTTAATCCCAAATTGATTGCTTCATAACGAGCACAATTGCAATAAACATTTGTCAATTTTTAAGAGTAAAACTAACTATAAATAAAAATAAATGTGTTCGATTGAAGAAGGCACTCGAAAATTTCTGAACGAAATTTGTAAAATAAACTTCAGAAATATGTTATCTACAATATGAAAACCACCTTGTCATCAATGAACTTAATTTTTTTAAATGGGAAATAGTGAATTGTTAGAGCATAAATGAAATTTGAGAGAAGAATAATAGAGATATTGAGAGAACGATTTATAATCTGCAAGTCAAGGATAAAACATTATTTTTACAAGATGTTGCAATACAATGTAACCAAGAATCACAACAATGGAAGCGTGGGATCTTTGAAAAAAAACTTGATAAGGTTTAGCTAACAAAGATAAAGAGATTATTTGTTCAAGGAGGCGCAGTGAAACTCTGCTTAGGATAAAAGATTGAAGAGAAAGATTGACAAGTAAACATCACCCAACCTAGTCAAATCAACAAAATTTTCAAGAGTCAAGGTCGAAGCTATGGATAAGGAAAACCTCACATGATCAATCAAAGTTGAAAAAAAATCTTTTAAAATTTACCATAAACTCCATATTTTGTCCACTAGGATAACATCAATAGTAGCTAATCAAGCAAAATAATTATAACCTAGAATGAAGACATAACCTTGTCCTAACCACACTTTGAGGGTAAAGCATCCTTTAAGGGAGAGGACAGTACATAAACTACACTACATAAGTATATATACATTATATAATTGCTTATTAAGACTTGTCTATGACCACACACTAAAAGCCTTTGTGGCATGATTTGTGATAGTTTTTGTGTATTCCATATGCACATAGGGCATACACAGATGGTATATTGCCTACTTCCCTATTTAAAGCAATACAATATTGCAATTTTTTCTTTCAATGAAATAAAAGGCATACGACACTTTTCCTCAGGGGTGTGTGTGTAATTTAAGTTTGTTTTCTTCTAAGATTCAGTATAATAGGGTACACTCTCATCTAGCAGAAGATATATAGCATAGAAGGAAAGCGTTGAGCCATGGCAAATGCGAGAAGTCACATTGTAATGAGAAGGCATCCATCGGGCATTGAGAGCTCTTGGGACATTATCGAAGTGTTGAGGCATCTAGAGAAACGAACAATGGGTGATTGGAGCAGATTCTTAGGTGAGGACAAATGCTTTGTCTCTTGCCTCTACTACAAAGTGCCTTCACAATGAATATGATTTTTGGACCTCTAAAAGATGTGTTTCACCTAGTCATCTTCCCCGAGAAAAAACTTAGACATGATGAGAGAAGTCGGTGCTTATTGAGGGAAACAAAGCATCTTGGACTTGTTTATGATCACAATGTTCGAAAAGGGTAGACTATAGAGTTGTGTTGGTACCTTGGAATAGCTCCCACCATATCAGAGGGTGCATGCCAAGTGTTTTACGCAATGTTTGCAAGACAAGTGATTAGTGCAATGTTTGCAAGCCAGGTGTTTGAAGAAATACTTGCTCAACAAGTGTTTGTTGAAACTCTATTAACAATAGCCCTAATCCAAGAGAGTTTTGATATCAATGCAAGTTTTCATATTGTGTCAAGTCTCTTAGCAAGAAAACCTTAATCTTTTGGGTGATTTCCACCGATTTGATTGTAGTCATAAAGAAGAAATTGGAGTCCATACAAGGGATTCATGTGGATCATCAACGCTTTCTTTTTTAGGGTAAACAACTTAAGGACCAATCTTTATTGTACAACTATAGCATATGTGAAAATTAAACACTCGCCTAGAGTGGTGAGCTCTAGGGTGTCTACAACTTCAAAGCTTGTTTCATTCAAGGATGTGGTCAAAAATAAACTCTCTATTTTCGTTGCTCTGAACCCTTCTATGCCTAGTTCATGTATAGTGGGAAAAGTTGAAGATCTATCAACGTTGGAGATCACCGAATCGAAGGTCAGATTTTCTATCATTCTATGAAGCATCTGGAGTAATTTCTCAAGTCAATGGTTTTTGGCCTCTTACATCAGACATGTGCCAGTGGATTCATTCCAACTAGACAAACCAATGTGATGCATGTCTTTGTTCCACAGATTTATTTTATCATGCAGTGTACATACCCTACAGATTATTAGAAAGTTTTTTAGGGTCCCTAGGTTTGGGGCAAAGCAGATCTCTTCATTACCCCATGGTTTCTTGATTTTAACCCAACCACTTTTAATGTCACCATAAGGCCATTTTGGGTCTGCCTCCCAAATTTGCCACTACAAATGTAGTGGCATTTATCAATGTTGAAATATATTGGGATACCTTGGGTAGATATTTAAAAACAGAGCCTGAGCAGGTTAAGTTGGGTCCTTTTGCATGTCTAAATATGTGTTGAGATCAATCTCAGCAAAGGTCTGCCATACATGATAATGCTACAAAAAGGAACTTTTTGTTTATCTCTGTTTTGGATTATGAGAACACGGCTTTCTAGGGTCAGATCTGCTAACAAATAGGTTATTTTCAAGATTCCAGTACCCAAGAAGAGCTCACCCAAAGCGGAAAAAAGATCACAGCCCCAAAGCCGACGTCCTTGGTTGATGACGAATATCTTAATGCAGAAATTGGGCACTCAACATATTTAGAGAAGGATATTAATGATGGTCCAAAGGTGCGGATTGAAGAATTAAATCCTCCCTCGAAGGATAGAGAAGCAGTGAATACTAGGATTCCCCTCTCACAGGAGGTCGCTGTCAATGAAGACCTGTCAAGAGAAAAATGAATTCACGAATCTAACAACTCTTACAAATTCTGGAAATCAAAACTCTGCTCTACAATTAGTACCCGTGGAACCTTCTCTAGGAGGATGGATTGAGGTAAAAAAGAAGGGAAAAAAACCAAGATCAAGGAAAAAAATTCTCATTAGCGTTTGCACTCCAATTTTATTGCTCTATCTCAATCGTGTAGTGATAGTTGTATGGTTCTTCATGAATGCTCTTGTAGTATCTACAAATTGTGACCTCTTTTCTTTATTTGAATGAGAAGTTATAATATTTTTCCATGGAAAAAAATATTAATAAATAATAATAATAAACTAAATGTCATTAGTCATGTCTTTTCAAAGCGCTCATTCAATGTTTATTAAACATCACATGCCATTTTACAATCATTTATCGATTCATTATATTACAAATGTATTTTATCATATGTGGATCTTAGTTGTTATCCCATTTATAATGGAAATTTATTTGTTAATGAATAGTGTTGTTAATAGCATAGTCAACATATAATCAACTTATAATTATCTATGTATGTGAAGCAACTTTAGGGGCTAGAAGTTCTCTTGACATGTAGAATCAACATCTATCGACCATGTGCTTACAAGCCAAGGATACCAAGTTGCAAGTAAATAACTGACCCCATTATCATCCCTGCAAGTTCTAAGTGGGAGGGGCTAAGGAAGATACCAACAAGTCACATTGATAAACAGTGCAAAAAACATTGTTATAAAATGTTTTAGCATAATGGGTTCATATAGAGAAGCTACCAGAAAATACCTAGAGGAAATCAAACTGAGAGGCCCACTCCCTGAAAGCTACCCCATAGCACTTCCCCTCTATCCAAAGTTCTCTTCTATAGTATATCTTCCTCGGAAGAGAGATTATAGCTCCGAGGTTCAACAACTGTTGGGACTTGAACGAACAAGCCTCAGAAACTGTATTTTAATCTGACACATTGAATTCAGATCAAGAGTAGCTAATCAAGCAAAAGAATTACAACCTGGAATGAAGACATAAATGATAATCTTCCCCTAACCATACGAGGAGAAAACATTATTTAAGGGAGAGGACTTGTAATGCACATAAACTACATTACATAATAAAACAAATATTAATAAATAATAATAATAATAATAAATCAAAGGTAAGTAATGGCATGTGACCAGTCAATGTTTATGAAACGTCACATGCCATTGTACAATCAATCATCAATTCATCATATGACAAATATAATTTATCCCATATGGATTTTAGTTGTTTATCATATTTATATTGGATATTTATTCATTAATGATCAGTGTTGTTTATAACATAGTCAATATATAATCAACTTATAATTATCTTTGTGTGAAGCAACTTTAGGGACCAGAAACCATGTTAACAAGTAGGATTCAACATCTATCGACCATGTGTGCTTACAAGCCAATGCTACCAAGTTGCAAGTCAATAAATGACCCCATCATCATGCCTGCAAGTTCCAAGGTAGGAATCCCTACCTATCAGTGGGATAAGGAAAAAAAAAAACAAGTCACAGTATAAATAGTGAGAAAACACTGTTATGAAACAATTTAGCATAATAGGTTCATACAGAGGAGCTTCTAGAGACTACCTAGAGGAAATCAAACTGAGAGGCCCACTCCTACCTGAAGGCTGAAATCTACCCCATTGCACTTCATCTCTTATCCTGAGTTCTCTTCCATGGTATATCTCCCATAGTAGAGAGATTATCGCTCTAAGGTTCAACAAATGTTAGGACTTGAACGAACAAGCCTTCCTACGGTATAAAAGATCTGATAGCCTCAGAAAGTCTGTTTTAATCTGACACATTGAATTCGCCACTAAAGCTAAGTGCAACAAGCAACCAATTAAGGCTACTACCTTTTCATGTATAGGAAAACAAAGGCTAGCTTTATCCTATCGGGTGATGTCCCTTGACCAGTGAGCTTATAAGTGGCTTTAAATTAACTTTAGTATAACTACAAATTCAGCTGTGGGTAACCCCTTTAAATTGGAACGATTAAGTTTTCTAAGCAATTATTCCCATTTGAAAGCGTCTCAGATCTGTCAAACCACAGCTTGCTGGTCATTGTACAAGCAAATAAAAAGCTTTTTGAGATCACTGTATGGAGGTTACTGAACATTCAAGAATTATCTCCCATACAACTTGCAAAGTTCTTCATTACACAAACTGTCTAGCACATCATAGTAAGAGCAAAAGCAGAGAATCTCAGATAGAGTGTGTGCTGTTCTAAATGAAATACTTTCGCAGTTCTTCGCCTTCCATGACATGCTAAGATAGGACAAGATTGAAAGAAGAAAAAGTCCCAAGTCATGAAAGGCTCTTCCAAGAATGCAGTTGTTCTTCCTAAGGGTCTGATTGTTGAAATAAACCTGTTAACATTGGAGTTGAAATGAGTGATATTCAAAACCTAGAACCTGGAGGATAATGGCACAACCTTCTTTTATATCCAACAAAGAAATCAGTGTTTGATGTTCTGTTATATGCTTTGGCATGTGAACTTTATTTTAAAGGGCAACATTATTTAGGCATATAGTTGACTGCTTAGAATGAGTGAGATATGATCGATTTTTGTGCAGGTAATTGTTTGAATGCCATTGTATAGAATATAGTTTTTATTATGAAATGAGAACACATTTTCTAACAAAGAGTAAGAATGAGATGAAACAAACTAGGCCTGGCATAAACAAAACAAGCCCATGTATAAGCTTTTACCTTCTATACGCATGGTATGTTATAAGATACATGTGCAACAACCAATAAGCATCATAAAGTGATTGCTGGCATCGTAACGAACATTGAAGCTTGGATGTAATAAATGAGACACTATCAGCAAAAGTGGTACTTCCTATGCATATTACAAGCAGATGTGTAATATCAAATAGACATTGCATGAAAAGTACTGACATCGTTGAACCCACAAACATTCAACAGTCCAATATTTTACTTCTGCTACACTTAAAACATTTATATTAACACGAAATCAGTGTACAGAATGCAAACAAAGTAATTCATTCTTTCACCAGAATTACAATTCATACTGTAGGTTTGACTCTTTTTTTGAAGTTTCATTTCAACTCCATTTTTATTTATGCTTTAGAAAATATATTATCTAAAAATAGTATTTTTTATTCACGCAACGTAGAATATGTTAAAAAAATGACCTTTGCTAGAATAATCATTGCAAGGACGAAACGTCATTTATAAGCACAGATGCATCGACCCTTGGAAATTCAAGGCCCTGAGATTCACGTTTGAATATAAAATGGACTGCATAATTAAGGGACTCCAACGTCTATTTTGTTAGATTTGGATTAGATTCCAGAGTCTAGACTCTGAGTTAAAGAATAAGCTCAGAATAAGGAATACCAGTATCTTTTTTCAAAATCCTTAGTCTTGGAAAAATACAAGAAATATTATTTGTTCTCACTGGTGCTCAACATTAATACCTCTCGATCTGAACACTTTTTGAAATCCTTCATTCTGGATATATACAAAAAAACAACTTTATTCATCCAAATTTGACATATGGGCACACATACATTAAAGAATTTAAAGGGTTTCTTACAGAAGCTCGAATCACATAGATAAAACTTAAAAGACCTCACAAAGGTATCTGCAACTTGTCACAAAGTTCATCCATGTCTGACAATGAGAAAATAAACTTACTCGTGAATACCAACCTCGGTACTTTTTAGCATTTCTATGCAAGGAAATCAGCAGATATTATTATAATGTCCCTCTATTCATTTAATATGGAAGAAGAATAGAATCTATCAGATCCTGAAGGGGTGCAAGCTCCTTTTTCTCAATCAAACTAAATTCCTGTGAAGTGAAAGATAAGATAGTTTAAGAAAGTTAGAAATTGATGAAAGTACTTTCCACTTAAAAGCAAGGAAATAAAAGGACATATCAAGAACAGAGAACTGTTAAAATCAAACAAATTAGGGATATCTTTATGTAGATCAGAAAAGCATGGACCAAAAAACCTGTAGTTGGGCGAACAACATGGAGATGGAACATGAAAGTGCAACGAATATGATTTGTAACTTGCATTTATTCAGTCAATTTAATCTTGCAAGTTCTTTATGAAAAGCCAGGATAATTACTCTAAAGCATTATCTATAGCTTGG
Organism: Picea abies; assembly: GCA_900067695.1. Taxonomy (NCBI): domain Eukaryota; kingdom Viridiplantae; phylum Streptophyta; class Pinopsida; order Pinales; family Pinaceae; genus Picea; species Picea abies. The sequence goes on from CBVK0100364846.1 coordinate 8,410, forward strand.
AACTGCCAATAAGGATTATCTGAGTCTTTCAAACTGGTTTGCAAATGTGCTACTGGCTTCAACTGAAAATGAATTGATGGATATCAAGGAGTACAAAAATGAAAATTAGTTATCTATTTGCTCTTTTTATATTCATAATACCAGTGGCAGGTGAAACAAAAGCTATAATCCATATAAAGTTGTCTCATTAAGGCTACCTCTTCGAATATCTATGCATAGAGAAGTTATATATGTGCCCAAATACACACAAACTGCATGGCTAAGAATCAAACTTGAAAGCAAGTACAACAATCCCTGAAATCCCTAGATGAATACTATATTCATAAAATCAAAAATAATTAGAAAGAAGAATAAAAAGAAGATCAAACAATTCCATAGATCTCAGTATAACTAGCACTGAAAATTCTCTTGTTTAGCTCCTAATGCTTTTCAAAAAGACTTCACCGTCAACATCATTTGTAATTAAAATTTTGAAACATTAACTTATCTAGTAACATCATGATGTATATTTCAATTGAACTTGCCGGTCAGAATGGACACAAGAGAATGGCTTTCATACAATCCTTTCTCTATGTATGGAAAAAAAAGGGGAAAATTTATCCGTAAACTAAAAGATGAAATAGATTGATAAGAGATGAGCCTAGGAGAGAAGAATCTGAACATAATGCACTAATAGCTGCCTTGACAAAGAAAGCATGCCTTCAAAATTATTCAAACTATCCAAGCCATTTGAATTTTGAACACACCATAAAATACACTGAAAGTAGGAAATCTTTGAAAGACAAAAAAAAGGTTCTACATTATTCAAATTGATGATAGGAACAGAAGCCCGGAATGCTTAATGACTAATATCAAAGCTTGAAATGTAATGAAAAAAATGAAAAGAAGAACAGCAATAAAACTTACACATGTGAAGAGAATAAAATGCTTGAAGCAAGTATTAAGATGAGCTTCTTCCTTCAGACTCACAATCTTCTGAAAATGTGAGTGATAGATATGGGCATAGACTCGGAAGAGGCGTTTAAATATTGTTTTAACAACATCCCTGAAGTTTGGGGGAAACGGTGTACCTACATTAAAAACATAACATAAGATAGGAACTGTAAAACCAGAAAAAAAATATACGTAGATGAACAAGATGTACAGGATTCACAAGGAATTGATAAAGAACACCAGTTACCAAGCCTTTGGGGGAAAATAGATTCATCATCAAGCTGAACTTCAATCCAGTCCATGAGATATTCAACATACTTTGGTGCTGATACCTCTATGGGTTTCTTGATTTGAACACCATCTGCCCATCTATACTCATACCTATAAACCGCAGTGTTCAGTACAATCAGCTAATATAAAGCACTATATTCCCATAGAACAGTAATCAAATAGATGCATACATGTCTTCCTTTGACTTTCTTGTAGACAAATGCCCTACATGCTACGCGAATAAACCCCTAGCTTAAGAACAATTTAAAATAGTACTGTTAAACCAGAAACAAATCTAATCATACATAATTATTATTAATATCCTCATGGGTTTTCGAGTATCGTTAATCTGTTGGCATTATTTAACAAATAGAACATACTGTTCACGATTATCATGCATAAATCTTTACCATCCAAGCACCAAAGAAAGTTTAGTCCTCAACTTACCTGAAATGGAAAGTATATAACAAAGGGCAATGCAAGAAATATCCAAAGATTCCAACATAGAAAACAGGGGAAAAGGAAATACTAAAACATGCACAGTTTGAGATGGAATCCAGACACGTCTTTTTATTCAATGGTTCCAAAAAGGCTAAAATATGTAATTAAAAAAATGTTTGTTTTTTGTGTTTTTTACATCTTCAAGGGGAAAAATTTTAAACAAAAATGGGCCAGAGACATCAGAAATGCATTTCATGTTTCTTTGCACAGTCGGAATGAAAGAACTAAGACAGAAACTATCATTTTTGGTAACTAAGTTCTTAATGCAAGAGACAACTTGACACACCTATTTTACTTTTAAGTGCCGAATGATATGAAAAATACACCAGGTCTTAAGATTCTATAAAAGATGTCAAGAAGTGTTCAAAAATTACAAATAAAGAAGCTTAGAAAAATAAATTTCAATGTAGGGAAGTGCTGAGTACGGAAAATCAAAGGAAAGGGCTTGCAAACATGCTTGTTGCAAATCAAAAGGGAAAAATGTAATAAACTTGAACTTCATGAAGGAAACTTTCTAAAAAATCCAATGCAATGTGGGGGGGATAGAGACTAGACTTGTAGAATTTTGAAGCATAATTAAAGGTTTTTGACTAATGCAGGCACTTCTGCCAAACCAGTGTTGAAATATCAACATTCTGACCACTCATGCAGCTATCCATCTTTATATTAGAACAATCCAAGCAAGACACAAGAGAAGTGCCTAACAATATTCATATTTCCATTCAAAATGCCTAAATTGGCCTCTGTCTAATATGATACCACTCGTTTTCTTTATAGCTTCAGATTCATTTTCCTGTTTAGTTGGAAATATCTTTTGCCAAATACAACAATAAAGATTATCTTATTCAGTCATGTGACTGACCTAACTATCATCTCCCCTGCTTGAAACACCTATCTACCAGTGCTTGTTGCAAGAATTTTCAACTTAATCAGAAGTATATCATATATATAGTATGTTTGGGTGCTATGACATGATCCATACACCTACTCTGGAGTTTGTAAAATTCCAGCATTTCTGTTGCAGAAACAACCCAAAACACTTGACATTTTGCATTTTGGAGTGGAATTAACTCCTGATAAAGGTTGTTGTCGTTTCACTAGTGGGCTGGATATATTTTAAATTTACAGACATACAACATCTGTGGAGCATGTTTTGAGTATTGAAAGACAGCGATATGTGGAAGGGGCATTTTGTAGTCCAGTTGCAGTCAACTAAGCCCGAGACTTGCCCAATAAAGGGCTCAGTAATATATTTCTAGCTTGGATGTACTATGAGCCTCTTCCGTGCATTTCATGGTGATTGCTGGCTGAAATTTGTCATTCTTATAAGCCTTGTTCTTGTTTGATGATTAAGATGCACAATGTCTGTTATCCATGTAAATGTATGGCTGAACCATGAATATTAGTGTGGCTGTTATTATTTCTGAATGAATGTTCATTCCCATCATAAAGCCATAGTGAAACTAGTAACACCATTAGTTTGACAATACTCTGAGGCATGATAGATCATGGATTAAAGTGAGCCATACTGGTCACATAGCACTTCGCTGGTGGAAATGGGTAGGTACACATGTCTGTGCATGTAGTGTGCACATGTGTGTTTTCAAATTCCACTATGACTAGTTATATCACCGCTGCATATACGTCAGATTTCATTACTCACATTTGTGACATGTTAGGGTAATGGGAACTCCAACCAGTAATGAAGGAATTATGCTATTTATTGGCAAGGTATCACTATGTTTATTGGCATATTGCCAAGTATGGTACTAGGGACATGTAGCATTGAATATTGGAGAAGCGTCTACATGAGCTGGCTATATAGCATGTCCTTAAAGGCAGGATGTTAAATACCAAAGATCTGCAAATACAATCACCACACAAGATCCCGAGAACAATATGGAAAATCTTCTTTGTTATATGAAAACCCTTAGGGTAGGGAAACACCATACAATTGATCCACTTAAGGAAGGGATCCACTCCTAATCACTTGCCTCTTTGAGGGGGCAACCTCCTAATGAGCTACACTCCAAACACAATACTCATCAACATGCCCATTACATTGTTTACACAAGTGTTGCACGAAGCGGGAGCGTTTTAGGAAGCGTCATTTTCCAAAAATCCTCGGAAGCAAAGCGTCCCGGAAGCATCTGTTATATATATATTGCATTTATATTCAAAAAAACATGTAGAAAGACAAATTAGCTGCAGAGTATATGAAAACATGCATATTTGTACATCAATATAGATAGAAATGGCATCCATACTACATAGT
>CBVK0100364848.1:0-12385 GCA_900067695.1 Picea abies
ATACGAGATCGGTCTCGGCATTCCTGCTGAACCGCTCTTCCGATCTCACATCAGTCATTTTTGGGAACCTCGGGTTGCAATGAGACATGAGGGGGCACGAGAATACCATGGGATTGTGGAGCTTAAAAGGGAGGCCTTTCAGGCCTAGTTTGGACCACTCCTTTCCCAATCCAATTGAAAAACCCATCCTGAAATAGTTGTCATAAGTCTTGCGAGTCAACATCAAAGTGAATGGATAATCTTGGCCTCCTAGGGCCCCTATTCCAATTACCTCTTCCTTGGTTACCTCTGCTATGGCTACCTTGTCTGAAAAAGCTCATTCCTGTATGCATGATTGATTAGAAAATAGTTTCTTTAACAACCGTACATGACAACTCCTTTAAAATATGAAATAAATTTTGGCTCAACAACATATCAGACTCATGCAATCCAATCCATACAAATTAACATATCAGACTCATGCAATCCAATCCATACAAATTGTTTAATTGTTGTCAATGAGCAGGGAGTGAACAAAGGTTCTGGGATATGCAAAGGGTTTGTATTCAGTGAAAAATGTTAAAATGAAGGGAAGAAGGACATGGTTACTGCTCACAGCCAATAAAAATCAACTGAAATGTAAACCAAAGAACACATCACTGTAATCCATCCCTGTGATATTAAATTGTCACAATACGAAGCTCCTCTTAGCTGTAATTAATTTTTAGGAACGGGGAGTGAGTAATGAATATGGGAAGACGAGGGGATTGTAATTAGCGAAAAGTGAAATAATGATAGGGGAAAAGAGAGAATAATGTTCATAAGATTAATTAAGTAATCCATAAAACCATTCTGTATTCAATGAAACGAACCAACACTAACCAATTATTGTGATCAATTAACAATGATTGTGTGTATAATTTAACCATTTATGTGTGTTAAACTTGCTCACTTTTCACTTTTAAAACCTTAACACTCTAAATTATATAGTGCCATCATACTCAAAATAATATGCTTTCCAAACAACCTATATAAAGAATCATGTTTCCTTTCATTTCTTCCATTTAATATTAAAACAAAATTCCAACGAACACACAGTCATTTGAATTGACTCTGTTCAACATCCAAACCATCAACCACTATCTACAAATAAATTCTTCAAATCAAACACAGACACAAGCTCTTTAAAAATCATCCCCGATTCCATTCCTTTAATCAATTTAACATTTAAATTGTAATGAAACCATACTATTATAAAACTCGTGCCCATCTTTGATATGATGCAGGATATCCATAAAATATATACAGTAGACAACCAAGTCACATATATCATAGTTTTAAATTGCAATAATCCCAATTGGAAATTAAGACACACAGTAACAACAACCATCATTTCCACCTATATCATGCTATAGGAAACACACAACCCGATGCATAAAGAAAAGAGGCATACTCCTGATCAACCATAAAGCAATGTTGAGTTAACAATCCAAATTTTACAACACAAGAGGAAGTGACTGTATGCCCATTTCATTTCTCGAATCAACCAATTAACCATGTTGAGCTATAGACTCGACTGTTATAATAAACAATGCAGTGACTAGATGTTGATAATAAAAACCACTGACAACGCTATTAACAGAGACGAGACAACAATCAACCACTGTCAACGATACTCCACCAACTCATAACAATCAAAAATATAACCGACAGGATATAACTGGCTCCATTTATTAAAAAAAATGGGCTTTGAATAAACAAGGGTTCACTCTGTGGACCAACACAGGGAGATTGGAGTTGACCACCAACAGAAGGTGAGAAACGTTTGAGACAATACGGTAGACACACGGGCCATATCACCAATAGCTTCGCAAACAGGGTGACAATTCATGATATAGGAGAGACTATGAACAGAGGAGCAAAGGCTTCTTATAATAACACTGAGAACATGTAGGGAATAACCCTCGTGGTTTTCCCAATCAACCCACATAATGCTAATATAAAACAAAGCCACAAAATAACAACCAACCCTAAAGTTATCATCTTGGCATAATATATGCCCAAACCAATTGTGCAGAAACCACAATCATACACGAACCTACAACCAGGAAAAAACAATAGCAATGACCCACAGTGGTTCAAAATCAAACGCAGCAACCAAATACGACTGGGTATGTTTACAAGAATTTTGTGGAGATGACCAACAATTCTGGACCAAATGAAACCCTCCAAGAAAAACCCAGAAGACAACAAAGAGCCTCCATGGCTTCCACCACATAGAACCATTAATGAAATCGTGACTTAAACTATCCAATCCTTTAATTTAAAGTGAATACACACAACCAACCATTCCAGAGAAATATCACAAGTTTACATAGTTTGTAGTCTCAAGAAAATCACAGACCCATACATCACCGAGCCAATATCTATTTCATAACTAGAGCAGGTTCATGGATGGAGAAAAAGAGATACCTGTAACAAAAAAGCCTTAAAAATGCGAGCTTGGTTGAGCAGTTCTTCCCTTGCCTGGAAATCAAAGCTTAACCACATTGAAACACAATTGAACAATAGCCAATCTAGGGTGATGGTCAGTGGGAGAGGTATGGAGTGACGTGCAGGAAATGCATGTCGCTTCCATACTCTACTCATTCAATTCCTTAGTACACACCAGCCAACCCTCCATTAATCCACTCAATTAATCTATGCATCGAAACTAACATCCATCACTTGCCAAATGTGCCACCCCATATCACATTTAACCATTGCCAAACAGACCATAACACATTTCAAATGTGTTTTCATATAACTCGATAAAACGTATAGCCACTAAATTTGTTAGCTAGGACTAACAACAATCCTTTAATTTCAATGCATATAGTGTAGCATAGTAGCGTAGTAGCATAGTTTAGTTTCTTCCTTAGATTTTTTCCATATTTATTTTATCTGTTGTCATGACTAACATGTGTTTTGTGTAGGTGCAACATGTAATAGATCATGGTGCTAATAACAATGTGGTAACAGTGGATATAATCCATTCACACAATATGGAATTTAGATCTTAGAGCAATTAGAAACAACACATAATATGCATTATCCATCTGTTATTATGTCGTGAATAAAACCAAGATTTCACCAATCGTGTAGAACCTTGTAAATAGTGTCGAACAACAGCATAAACATCAAATACGAACCAGATCTGATCTTCCAATATACAAGAGGGTCCCACCTACTAGTATTATATATAAAGTTAGCTTATAATAATAGGCTTTAGCAAAACTTTGCGGGTGAAATCCTTGATGATGATTTTTATTGTCAACAAACTGGTCACTCCACGGGGAAATTTGTTTTCAACAGATTTAGTGTTGGATTATTGAGAGGGGGGGTGAATCAGTAATAGAGAAATTTAATCCTTTTTAACCATATAATCCAAGTGTTATATCAATGTAGAATTATCATCCAATAACTGCAGAGTAAATAATCAATGAACAAATGAACAATCATACACATACACAGTACACCAATGTTTTACGTGGAAACCCAAAGTGGGAGAAGAACACATAATTCTTTTTCTTATATGTCTTGAAGAATTACATTCATTGGAAGCACCAACTTCCTTTGTTTTCCAGATGCAACTGGAAGGAGGCTCCAACCCCCTTTTTTCTTAGGCTAGAACCCGAAGGAATCTCCAAATCCCCTATTCTCTAGCTACAACCAGAAGGAGTCTACAACCCCCTATGTTCTTTGGCTACAACCACCTGTCCTTGCCCCGTCCAACCGCCCTGAAGTAGAAGTAGAATGATGGAACCACTGTCACACTATCACTGTGAGATATAAATTTTTAAACCTGTACCAATAAACCTAAACCATGCATCAACCTATACCTACACCTGTAATCAACCTGTACCATAAACAGGTGCATCAACCATGCACCAACTTGTACCAAACAAATTGTAATCAACCTGTACCATNNNNGTACCAATCATGTGTCAACTTCTCATCAACTATGACTCATCAATATGTACCAACATCATCAACTGTACACCTCATGTATGTGTCAACTCATCAACTACTTGTCTCAACCATGTACCCAACATGTACCTTAACCAAACGGCCTCATCAATTTCATCATCCAAATATGATTTGTAAATATGTAATATATCTGGTGTATATGATCACATACCGGCAAACCTTCCTTAACTTTAACAACGAGAGACTAGAATTTTCATCAATCTTTACTTTAGTCTCACATGACTAGTTTTGGATTAGTCAACAACCCTGACTTGAAATAATCATAACTATGTACTTGTAATGAATAAAGCTCTGAAAATGATACACAATGTTCTTCAGTGTGTTTTATGAAATTCCTTCAAGTGTCACTACTTGGAACCTCTCAGAAAAGGAGTTATATTAAAAATGGCATACCTTGTTGAATTCCAACTTATTCTAGAGAGCAACATTGTAGAGCGTGCCCCACATGGAATATTTATTGAATCAATATGAAAATGTTATAAAGAATACTAAATATGGTACTATAACCAACACATTTGGTCTTACGTAATTTGGATCTGTTATGAAGAAGTTATGATGTTTTTACCTGAAACACCTGTTTTAGACTAGTTTCAGGACTAGCCACAAACCCTGTTTTCCACATAGTGTAACTACAAAAATACAATGACCCACAAGATGCATGTTTTACCAAAGATACTTGGATATGTTTCCACAATTTCCTATCAATTTCAAGGTCTGAATCATTCTAGAAAAAAAGTTATTACGAAAATGGTGAGATGACCTGTAAATAACATACCTTAGAAAACATCAACAAAAGAATTTATCCTCCCTTGAATTCCACCCTTCTTTTCTTCACCTTCCCTTTGAAATTTGTCTTATATATCCTTTGGTTACCTCAGTCACCTATATATATTCAATATTCTCAAGTGTGATGTAAAATGAGAGAGCCTTGCCTCTTATTTATACTCTCCAAATATCTACCTTAGAAGCATCTTCTAGGTCACTTAACCAATTTCCAGGTCACTTAACCTATTTCCAGGTCACTTAACCTATTTATAGGCGACTTAACCTATTTTCCTCATTTTTTAGAGTTAACCACTTTCCATAATTATAAAGTTCTCCATTACTTTATCATTTAAATATTCCTCCTTGACTTTGTCACCTCGCTTTATCATGTAAATAATCATCTTTGATTTGGTCACTTCACTTTATTATTTAAATAATCCTTCTTGACTTTTTCACTTTACTTTATCATTTAAATAATAATTCCTACTTTGCAAGATCTTTGACTTATTTGACCTTTTGGGGCTTCAAGACAACATATGAGGGTCCTCCANNNCATAACTCTCAAACCGTGAGGAGTTATGTGACATTCCACATACCAGCAAAAATGACATGACATGTATTATCCATATAGAATAGTCTTTCCTTCAAATATATCAAAACACATACCATTATCCATCAAAAAAACTTGGGTCCATTACCCAAACCTGGGTTCTCCAACTTCTCATGGCCATAACTCTCTAACCACGAGGAGTTATGTGATGTTCCACATAACACCAGAAATGGAATGAAATGTACTATCCATCTAGAATAGTCTTAACTTCAAATATATTAAAACTCATACCATTATACATGAAACAACCTTGGGTCCATTACCCAAACCTTTGTGCTACCAAAATTCACTACCGGACTTTCTCCAAGGGTTGAAATCAATCTAAAATATCACTCTCCAATAATTGACATCAATGAAAACCAAAAATCCATACCAACTATCCATCAACATAAGCCAATTGTCTGACAATCTCCCCCTTTGAAATTGATGGCAACACCAACATTGATGGAAACACTTAGTCATGATAACATTCATGCTTATACTCTTTATCAATGTTTCTATCTCTCCACATTTGATATCAATGGAAAAGGGTATCTCCCTTTGGGGCTGCTCCCCCTGACTAAACTCTCCTTGGGGTTGCTCCCCCTATCTATGTGCCTTTGATTTTTCTTTGTATTTATAATCCTCTGATTACTCTCTTTCCCTTCATATGAATAATACCTCCCCCTTTGACAAAGGGTATCACCCTGAATTCATATTGCTCATTCTTCCCTTGTGACAATCGCTCCCCTTGGAAACATGCCTCTATTCTCTCTCTCCAAGAATTTACCTTTGCATCTGATAAATCTCTCCCCCTTTGTCCTATTTATGGTGCGTCCTTGTGTACATCTAAGACATATAAGATAAGCATTCAAAATAATTCATTTTGGAGTATAAATTACTCCTAGTCTCTGGCGAAGATACTCAAGGGTTTCCCGTGGAATCGATTTTGTAAAGATGTATGACACTTGTTATTTTGTTCCCGCATATTCAACTCTGATGTTCTTCTCTGCAACATGTTCCCATAGAAATTGATACTTGATTGGAATGTGCTTCGTCTTGGAGTGCATAACCAGGTTTTTTGAGATATTGATGGCGCTTGTATTATCACAATAGATTGGAATGGGCTCATCATACTCAACATGTATATATGTCAAAGTTTGTTTCATCCATAGAACAAGTGTACAACATGTTTCTTCTGCAATATACTATGCCTCGGTTGTAGATAAGGATATTGATGATTGTTTCTTGCTTAGCCAAGATACTAAACACTCACCAAAGTATAACTTTTCTCCACTGGTGCTTCGTCAGTCATTAATGAAACTTGCCTAATCTGCATCTCTGTAGGAAATAAGTGATAGATCCTTTCCTTTTGGATACCATAATCCAAATTATTATGTTCTTTTGAGATATCTGAAAATCCTCTTCACTGCTAATACATGTGATTCCTTTGGTGTTGATTGAAATCATGCCACTTCTCCAACTGCCTACATTACATCTGGTCTGGATGTTGTCACATATAGTAAGCTTCCAATCATTGACATGTATTGCCTCTGGTCTGTAGACTTTGAATCATCATCTTTGCTCAACTTGCAGCTGGTTTGAATAGGAGTGGTAACTGGTTTGCAATCTTCCATTCCAAACCTCTTTAGCATTTCTTTGATATACTTAGTTTGAGAAATAAAAATTCCTTGGTTTCTTTGACACATCTTGAGTTACCTTTATGTAGAGGTTGTTTTCTGTGCTTCCTTTCCATATTTTGTAGGGATTTTTTTCATTGTTGTTTCTGAGCATTACTCTATTTTGAATGTGAACTAATTTATGAACTGCATGTTTCCAAAAAATATCTATCAATTTGGAATCCATTAGCATTGTTCGAGCCATTTCTTGTGTAATTATCATCCATTATGATAATGTTCCTTTGTCTCTGAACCACTCTCTAACCAATCTATGAATCCATGCTCTCATCCACTATCATATATATTTCCAAACCTGCTAAGTGTTCTTACAAATCCATCTATGTCCATACTGTCCAAGACTCTACTTGCGCAATTGTCCATAATTCTAACCCATTTATCACTATACTATCATGAAGTCTTGATTAATCTATCAAAGTGTACTTTTGCTAACTAATTTCTTTGAATCTGTCTTCTCAAACTCTACAAGCTGCTCGAAGGATTGTTCTTTGGTCTGTCACATTTATCGCATAGACTCCCCATGTCTAATATTCATATTACTTGGGAGTCTCTAAGCCGGATGGCTCAGAACAATTCTTTCTCTTATGTGTATTCATCATCATCTTCATTGGTAGATTAAACATCATCTTCATTGGTAGATTCAATATCTCTCTGAGCTCTGACTTCTTTCTTTCTGTCTATGGATTCATCTTTCACTACAATTCTTGAAAGTACAATCTCTTGAATCTGTTCCTTATTTACCTGTCATTCTTTTCTTTTAGTTATTTTCCAAACCTTTATGTATTTGACATCTTTCTTTTTCTCTGTAGAATTTTCTTCATCTCGTTTTATTTCTAATCTCGTGATTTCTGGTACCTAGTCTTTGTTCACCTGTTCTTCCTGTTTTCTTATCCATACTTTCTTATATCTGATATCAATATTCTCTTTCATGGAAGTATCGATCATGCTTCTACAATCATTGGCTATGTGTCCATAATTATGACATTTGTAACACTCAATGTTACGTGCGACCACATCGACACTTCTTGCTTGAACCTTTATTTTATAATCCATGCAATCTGCAACCTTATGTCCAATGTTAGTACAATACAAAAAATGACCATAAAATAAATTTGCATACCTTGGAGTCAATGATCTTCTTTGTGGCATAGTCCTTATCAATTTTTTCCTTGACTGATCATGATCATGATTGAAGGTTCTTTGTGGTTTGAACATGGATGGTATTCTTGAAGATATATCTTCAATAGTTTTCTTAGATTTTGGTTGACCATGATTCCTTCCTTTGAGTACTTCTGCATAAATATTTATATTTTCTTCATTCTTATTTTCTAGAAACCTAGAGTGATTTTCTTCATTTTCTATAACTGATGTGTATGTTTTTGTCTCTTCAACGTTCTTGTTGTGCTTGACGATTTTACTTCTCAATGTGACAACTTCTTCTTCAAGCTTCTCAACCTCTTCTTCTTTCTTCATTATCTGAGACTTCATGACTTCTTCTGTTCTTTTCGCTTCTTCAAGTTGAATTTTTTATGTGATTATTTCTTTTTCAAGTCCTTTCTCTTCTTGACCAAATTTTCCTCAAGCTGGTTTAGATCGTTATTTCTTTCCTTAAGATGATCTGTCAATATCTTCTCTCTCATTTCTACTTCTTCCTTCTGTGTTGCTATGTTGGTTTCCAAACACTTCTTTTGATATTCAATATTTTCTTTGATCTTTCTGGATTCTTCTAGCTGAGTTCTTAAGTTCTCGATGACCTGTTGGGCTTCTTAAAAAATGTGAACACTTTCCTTTTGTTTCATAAATTCTTTCTTGAGTGAATTGTTTACTTCTCTTAGTTCATCTAAAGCACTAATCAAGTCTTCTTCATAATTTTCTTCCTTTTCAATTAGTTTTTCTGTCTCATTTCCTTCATGGCATTCTATTTCAAGATGTCCATGTTTTTCACAATTAGAACAAAACAACATACCTCTGGTGATTATGTACTCTTCATCTTTTGAATCTGCTTGACATGGTGAACATAATTATTCTTGGTTTGTATCTGCATCTTCTTTGACATTTTATGAATCCGTGATGGGTGAAAAATATATGGCATGTAACTTATCCCAAAGTTCTTTTACTGATGAACATTTACCAACCTTTTCTCTTACCGGATTAGGTAATCCTTCCTAGATGAAATCCATTTCTATTTTTTTATTCTTCCACAATTCCTTCTTGGTTGCAGTCTTTTCCCTTTTTGAACAATCATATCCTGTAACAACTAATAGCCAAATATAATGTCCCCGTGCCTGTAAAAATACTTCCATCCTTATGCTCCACATCTCATACCTAAATCCATTCTGACATTAAACATTGGTACTCCATTCTCAGAATAATCCATGATCTCCTTTCAATGGTTAAACTGTTTCCCGAAGCAACCGACTCTGATACCAATTGTTGGATTACTGAGAGGGAGGGTGAATCAGTAATAGATAAATTTAATCCTTTTTAACCATATAATCCAAGTGTCATATCAATGTAGCATTATCATCAAATAACTCCAGCGTAAATACACAATGAAAAAATGAACAATCATACACATACACAATACACCAGTGTTTTACATGGAAACCCAAAGTGGGATAAAACCACCAAATTGTTTTTCTTATATGTCTTGAAGAATTACATTCATTGGAAGCACCAACTTCCTTTGTTTTCCAGTTGCAACTAGAAGGAGGCTCCAACCCCCTTGTTTCTCAATCTACAACCTGAAGGAAGCTCCAACTCCCCTATTTTCTGGCTACAAGCAGAAGGACTCTACAACCCCCTATGTTATCCAGATACAACCAGAAGGTGTCTACAACCACCTGTCCTTGCCCCGTCCAACCACCCTGAAGTAGAAGTAGAATGATGGAACCAATGTCACACTATCACTGTGAGATATACCACTATAAACTTGTATCAATAAGCCTAAACCATGCATCAACCATGCATCAACCTGTACCTCAACCTGTAATCAACATGTACCATAAACAAGTGCATCAATCATGCACCAACCTGTACCAAACAACATTTAATCAACATGTACCATAAAAAAGTGCATCCAACCATGTACCAAGTATGTACCAATCATATGTCAACTACTCATCAACTATGACTCATTAATATGTACCGACATCATCAATTGTACACCTCATGTATGTGTCAAATCGTCATCTACTTGTCTCAACCATGTACCCAACATGTACCTTAACCAAATGCCCTCATCAATTTCATCATCCAAATCTGATTTGTACCTCTATAATAGATCTGGTGTATATGATCACATACCTGCAAACCTGCCTTAACTTTAACAACAAGAGACTAGCATTTTCATCAAACTTTACTTTAATCTCACATGACTAGTTTTGGATTAGTCAACAACCCTGAATTGAAATAATCATAACTATGTACCTGTAATGAATAAATATCTAAAAATGATACACAGTTTTCTTCAGTGTGGTTTATGCAATTCCTCCAAGTTTCACTACTTGGAACCTCTCAAAAAATGAGTTATAGAAAAAATTGCATACCTTGTTGAATTCTGGCTTATTCTAGAGATCTACATTGTAGAGTGTGCCCCGCATGAAATGTTTGTTGAATTAATCTGAAAACTTTACACCACATACTATAGATTGTAATAAAACCAACACATTTGGTCTTACTAAATTTGGATTTGTTATGAAGAATTTATGACGTTTGTACCCGAAACACTTGTTTTAGACTAGTTTCAGAACTAGCCACAAACCATATTTTCCACAGAGTGTAAATCCAAAAATGCAATGACCCACAAGCTGAATTATCTACCACGGACACTTGGATATGTTTCCTCAATGGCCTATCAATTTCACGGTTTGAATCATTCTAGAAAAAAAGTTATTTCGAAAATGGTGAGATGACCTGTAAATAACATACCTTAGAAAACATCATCAAAAGAATTTTTCCTCCCTTGAATTTCGACCTTATTTTCTTCACCTTCCCTCTGAAATTCAGCTTAGATATCCTTTGGTTACCTAAGTCACCTATATATATTCAATATTCTCAAGTGTGATCTAAAATGAGAGAGCCTTGCCTCTTATTTATACTCTCCAAATATCTTCCTTAGAAGCATCTTCTAGGTCACTTAACCCATTTCTAGGTCACTTAACATATTTCTAGGTCACTTAACCAATTTACAAGTCACTTAACCTATTTATAGGTCACTTAACCCATTTATAGGTCACTTAACCTATTTTCCTTATTTTTTAGGGTTAACCACTTTCCATAATTAGAAAGTTCTCTGTTACTTTATCATTTAAATATTCCTGCTTGACTTTGTCACCTCACTTTATCATGTAAATAATCTTCTTTGATTTTGTCACTTCAGTTTATTATTTAAATAATCCTTCTTGACTTTTTCACTTTACTTTATCATTTAAATAATAATTTCTTCTTTGCAAGCTCTTTTACTTCTTTGACCTTTTGGGGCTTCAAGCCAACATATGAAGGTCCTCCAACTTCGTAAGGCCATAACTCTCAAACCGTGAGGAGCTATGTGATGTTCCACATACCACCGGAAATGACATGACACACACTATCCATATAGAATATTATTTCCTTCAAATATATTAAAACACACACCATTATTCATCAAACAAACTTGAGTCCATTACCCAAACATGGGTTTTCCAACTTATGATGGCCATAACTCTCTAAGCATGAGGAGTTATGTGAAATTACACGTACCGCCAGAAATGGAATGACGTGTAATATCCATATAGAATAGTATTACCTTAAAATATATTAAAACCCATACCATTATACATGAAACAACCTTGGGTCCATTACCCAAACCTTTGTGCTACCAGAATTTGCTACCGGACTTTCTCCAAGGGTTGACATCAATAATTAAGGGTTGAAATCAATCTACAATATCACTCTCCAATAGTTGACATCAATAACAACCAACAATACATACAAACTATCCATCAAACTAATCCAACTCTCTAACAATCTCCCCCTTTGGCATTGATGGCAACACTTAGTCATGATAACATCCATGCTTATACTATTTATCAATGTTTCTATCTCTCTCCCTTTGACATCAATGGCAAAGGGTATCTCCCTTTGGGGTTGCTCCCCCTGACTGAACTCTCCTTGGGGCTGCTCCCCCTGTCTACATTGTTAATGTTTATGCCATTATTATAGTTCTTTGCATTTCATAAGATAAGAGCATAATAAGAACAAGATCATTGAGAAATACACATCCACAAGAGACACATCATTTATCCTGGGAAACCCTCTAGGGGAAGAAAACCCAACAAAAACTTCC